>CAJHQQ010000808.1:0-139979 GCA_905132885.1 Moricandia moricandioides | reverse complement strand
TTTAAAAAGTTCATAAAACCAACATTCATATGATAAAAAGACTTTACAACTATCAGTTTTCGCATTTCTAAGAAACAAATTAAAATATAGCATGTTAACCATCTATCCTATTAAAAGTGAAGTACAAATTTAAAAATAACCCTGACTTCATCTCTTTATTTATAATTCTCTGCCATTGACAATAATTAAAAATTTGTACGTTACTATAAGGCTTTTATTAAAGTGATTTTTCGAGATCCGGATAACAATAGGATAGATGTGGCCTGACGTGAGAATTGTAAATTAAGTTTTTTTCGAGTCCAAATTTTGTTATTAAAGCCCATTGAGTTTTGGCTCTCATTTTATTTTATTTTTCTTTATGTTACGATTGCATTATTGTTTTGCATATCTTAAAAAAGGTTTAAGATGCCTGACAACGGGGACCGCATAGTTGAGCGATCAATTTGTTAAGATACTAAATATAATAGCAATAAATTTTAAAAACCAAATCATGAAATCTACCTAACTACGTGCATAACTTCATAATCACGAATTTATAGGATATCTAAAAATAAATTTCAAAATCAAAATCTAGAGAATTATAAGTATATTCCTAACTACATTTATCACTTCATAATCACTAATCAAAATATAAGCCGCAAAATCTTTAAAATATTCAAAACATTAAGTATATTCCTTATCTACAGAATTTGCTCATCAATTATTTTAATAATTTGTTTAGATCGCACACTCATCATTATCTCATATATATACATTGATGTATACCTATTAATTGAGTAAGAGATTCTACGTGTCCTCTACACCAAAAAACAAAAATGTCAAACAATGCAAGTTTCACACCAGTGAAAGACTTGAAACCTTTTAAGACTAAATGGAGATCTCAAGTGAAATTACTACATTCCTTGCAACGAAAAAACCCATCATTCGGTGGACAAACTCTTCAAATGGTTCTAACCGATGAACATGTAAGTTTTATAATTCGATATTTATTACGTTTGTGTTCCTTGCTAACAGTAACTTACTTTATGTTTCCTTATTTTATAGGGTGAAAAGATTCATGCTACCTGCAAGAGTAATCACATTTTAAGTGTTCAAAGAAAATTACCACTAGGGAAATGGCGTGTTCTCACAACGTTTTCCGTTTCCCAAGCATCATGCCAGTATCGGCCAACAAGCCATCTATACAAGATGACAATCACTAACGAAACTGTGATAACAAATTCCGACCTAAATCAGAATAGCATCTTTCTATCTCTTGCCAATTACGAAGACATCATCGATGGAACCTTAAAGACCCACTTCCTTATTGGTAATACCTAGATGTCAATCTTTGTAATTTCTATATTACAGTTTCCGGTTTAGAATGTTAATTTGTATTCCAATGTGTTTTTTTCTTGAAGATGTTATGGGGAAAATCATAAGCCTTGAACCAGTTCAAACCGTGCAAGTGAAAGGACAGGACCGGAAGAAAGTTCAATTTCGTTTGGTTGACTCAAAGTAATTTTTGGTTTTAATATACTAGATTGGGCATTGATACACAATTTTCTGTTTTACTTTTACTAATATTGTCGTTTTTAGTGGTAAGGACATTGCATGCTGTTTATGGGGGAAATATGCTGAGCAATTGGAGTCATATGTTGAACGTGAACAACCACTGGTCTGTTTGATCAGGTTCGCCAAAATCAGTTTCTACAGAGGTAATGTATTTTAGGCGTTTTGATATCAGAGTACATATATTTTTAATCTTTTTATGTGATTAATTCTATCTGAATGTGTTTAGGTGAGGTGCAAATCACAAATGCTTTTGATGCATCAATTGTTTATCTTGATCCAACATTCGAAGAGGCATTACATTTCAAGGAAAAGTAAGTAAGATTTCATCTAAAAAATTCGTCATTTGGTTATATTACTATCTTCTTTCTAATTCGGTATTGTAAATATATATATATATATAGGCTGAAAGAAGATGAACTTCCTCTTGCTCTTATTGAGAAGAAACATTCTAAAAAAGAAATCGTTTTACAAGAAGATGACTGGAACGATCTTGAGATCAAAATGATTTCTGAACTCTTTGTTGCAAATCAGGTTATACAAATAAAATAAAGATTGTATGATTACGAAATTTTTTGTGCTTATATTTTGTGCAACTAATTTTATTTATATTTGCTAACATTAAAAAAATATGTGACTAGGTTGAGAACTGCAAAATCATTTGTTCTATTGAGGCTGTAAACACTGATTGGGCATGGTTCTATTTTGGACATGAACGTTGCAAACATCGTGTTACTAAAATTGGTAAGATCATTCCTTCAAGTTCAAACATTGATGACAAACAACTTTGGCGTTGTGAGAAATGCCAAGCTAATGTGACAGAAGTGGTTCCTGTGTAAGAGCATAGTTTCTTAATATTTACTTATTTTATCATTTGTTTATATTTCCTTATTTCATTTTTTTTTAAAAAAAATTCTATAATAGATTCAAGCTTCATTTGATTGTGAGGGATGACACAGAAACATGTAAGTTAATGTTGCTCAACACTGTTGCTAAGACAATTGTAGGACATGATGCTGTTGATCTGTGGGATGGCTCCTATGATGAGGTAAAGTTTCGTCTTTTACTCTTAGATAGTTGTTTTGGATAAATGAAAAACAAAATTACATAACCTAATGCAGATTGAAGATCCAGAGCTCCTACCAGAACCTATCAAAGATTTAGTTGGGAAATCTTTTTGTTTTGGCATTTCTGTGTGCTCTGATAATGTGAACAATGGAGCAGAAACATTTAAAGTTCTTGAGGTCTGGACTGGAGATAAAATTCTTAAAGTTGAATCCCAGTCTGAGCCATCCTCAATGATTGGCACATCATCTTCTACAATGTCTTCTTGTGATGTGAGTTTATTATCTATTTTATTCCTACATTTTCGTATTGAACAACAATGTTCTAATATGACATCATCTATGATATAATTTGGTCATTACTAGGTGCTCATGCTGGAAGGAAACAACCAGAATGAATCAGAAGAATGCAGAACACCTTTCACAAAACGCAAAGAGGACGATGCTTATCTCCCAGACAGAACTTCTACCTCTAAGAAGCTAAGATCAACCTCTATCAAATTGGAAAAAGAAAAGGCCGAGTAATACAAGAGAAGAAGATTTTTTTAATGTTGGTTATTTCTATGTTTTAACGTTGGTTTTTTGTGTTTCTAAAACTGCATCAATAAATTTATATTTTTTTATTGGTTTTACTTTATTATGCAATGGATCTTGATAAAAAAAGTATTCTAATAATCTAACTTGGTGAATATATTAAGAACTTTGAAACCAATAATAGTTGTCTAGAGTGTTGCCCAGAAAAAAAATTAAATTGAGTTGAATAAAAATAAATATTACATAACACTAACCAAGACTAACTATTAATATTGCTGCACTATAAAACGTTCCCCTTCATTCCTAGCAGTTTCTGAATATATATATATCATATATCATAACACTAACCAAGGCTCTAACTATTAATATTGCTGCATTACTTATCTTACAAATAAAATAACATTTTCTCTATGTCATAAACGTTCCCCTTCATTCCTAGCAGTTTCTGAATATTGCTGCACTATCTCGATATTACATAAGATAAGTAGACATACCTTTTTATTTTGCAGATGTTCAATATCAGAAATATAAATTCATCGATTACTTGATTTTGGTTACTTTTTTTTCAACCTGCTTAAAAAACATAAAATGTTATTTTATTTGTAATTAGTATCCAGATCTAATCTTACCAGAAATAATTATGATAACAAAGAATATTCTAAAATAAAAAAATAAAACATGATCTGCCTTATATGACTTATCCGCCTTTAAGATAATTAAAAAGTTATTTTTTTAATGATCAAATGACAACTTATAAAATAGATGTAAAGCATAAATATTATTTCATCACGTAATACATGTTCCCAAATTTTAAGTGATATATTTAGTTCCCATATATACTTAAAAAATAACTATAGTCCTAATTCTTAGGTAATGGAAAATCACATTTTGGATTTTATCACACAAAATCTATGTTCTCACGCTTAACCCTTCTTCTTCCTTCGTCTAATCTATTAGAAGAGATTGAAAATTCTGTAACCAGTCTGCTTAAGCAATTGGAACTATGAAGAGAAGAAAAACAAATCATTGCAACGTGGATTTAACTGCAAAAAATATCTCTTCATCAACCTTGAAGGATAAGATAAACTTCAACAGTTCAAGTCATTTTTTGTCAAATTCCATTACAAATCTAGACATTCCATTGCGCTCAGTCTTTTATCGACTGTTTGAGGGTATTGAAAATCGGCATGTTCCATGTAATACACATTCAGTATATCAGCAAATCAGCATGCTATCACCCCAGACGCCAAGAAATAAACAGAGATTTTTGCTTGGTAAGTTTATAATCTTAGTCATGCCTATGTCTATTTTGAAAATATAGTCGTCTACAGTTTCTAACATTCAACTTTTATATATCTCTTTCAAGGTCTCGATATTAAGTCTAACCAAACATCAGAGTCACCAAAACAGAGCAGCTGTTTGACATATTTATCATGTAAGTAAGCGAAACAAGTACCTGCCATCGCCATGATCTAACATCTTGAAAACAAATCAAACACGCTCTGTTACTCTATGTTATTTAGCTCAAAACCTGCATAACCAGATGTCTAACTCAAATGGTGTCTCATTTAAGCAGAGAAAACAAATTACAGATGTAATGTATTACTCTTTGTATTTAGTTACTGACATCCATTTATTTTTTCTGTGTTTTATCAAGCCCAAAAATTTGGTTCAAAACAAATCTCAGAGACACCAAATCAGAGATATTGTTTCAAATCTCCATCATGTAAGTTTGATGTTACCTGTCTTTTATTTCATTTCAACCTTGCCAGTACGACCATTCCAATAATCAAATTCATGTTCTTCCTGACCTTAGCATCGATCTTGAAAAAGACAAAGGAGAACTCAGTTCATAAGTTGCACAATGTCAAACAAAGAAAGACAGCTTCTATTATTTTGAAAGACATTTCAAATATTCCATTTTCTTTGAGTACTGAAAATCAAGAATTACCATCTCCTACAGTCATCACAGCTTCTCCTAACGATGTTACTGTTTTTTCAGAAACTGAATATGGAGGTGTGTTCTCACTATTTGCATGATTCTTATTTTTAATGTCACTACAACTACTATTTATATCTAACTCATGTGTAATTATTCTGCAGCCAATATTGATGTTGGTGGTGAATTAGAATTCGACTGTAGTTCTCTAGATACTATTGATTCAGATATCGAATCAGATGGTCTTGATCGAAACACTTTTGAACATGATGGAAGTGACAATATAACATCTAAAGCAGCTAAAAAACCTTCAAAATAAAGATGGTATTGTCATTTTAAAAAAATAATTATTTTGGCGAAATAATTTATTAATGTCTGTCTAATCTTTGTTTTGACTTTTTAAATGCAGAATATACTGATGAGGGTGATCCAAAATACACGTGTTCACATTGTGGTGCAATGATGTGGTATGGAGAACGGCTGAACAAACGCCGGAATGCTAAAAATCCTACATTTTCACTATGTTGTATGCAAGGCCAAGTTAAATTGCCTTTGTTGAAAGAGCCACCAAGTGTTCTAAAAAGTTTAATGGAAGGTGATGATTCAGAAAGCAAGCATTTCCAGAAGAACATGAGAGCTTATAACATGATCTTTTCGTTTACATCTCTTGGTGGGAAAGTAGAAAGATCTGTTCAAAAGGGAAAAGGACCACCTATGTTGGTTCTACAAGGTGAAAATTATCATCTTATGGGAAGTTTAACTCCTAATAATGACAACCAAGCAAAGTTCGGACAACTTTACATAGCTGACACAGAAAATGAAGTTGAGAATAGAGCAAAATGTCTAAGGTAATTTTTAAAATATATTTCAGGTAAGTCTACTGTCATTATGATACTTTATAAATTATTTTGCAGCTCTGGCAAACAGGGGTTCCAGTCCAATAAGAAGGATAGTTTGAAGAAAGATATTATTGAGAAATTGATGAAGATGTTGGACGATGTTAATCCATATGTTAAAAAGTTCAGAACCGCGAGAGATCGATTTCATATCGCACCAGAAGATTCTTTTCATATGAGGATTGTAAGTGATCGATCTAAGGATGGGAGGACATATAATACTCCCACAGCCTCTGAAGTTGCTGCGCTCATTCCAGGAGATTTCAATCTAGATATGGATAAAAGGGATATCGTTCTACAACAGAAATCAGGAGACCTACTAAGAATAAACGAGATACATGCTTCTTATCTTGCGCTTCAATATCCTCTGTTATTTACTTATGGAGAAGATGGTTTCAGACTTGGTATTAAGAAAGGTGTAACAAAAGCTACAAAGAAACAAAAGAAGCCTAATATCAGTATGCGACAATTCTTTGCTTTTCGTCTTCATGAACGTAAGAATGAGTCTCATTCTCTGTTGCATTCAAGAAGATTATTTCAGCAGTTTTTGGTGGATGCCTACACTACTATAGAGTCTAATCGCCTACGCTATCTGAGATTCAATCAACCTACTTTGCGATCAGATAGTTACGACTCTATCAAAGAGTCTGAGAATGCAGGAAAGATAGATATGAGTGATCAAGGATCAGAGTTCCTGTTACCAGCTTCTTTTACAGGGAGTCCTAGATATATGAAGAATCTTCACTTGGATGCTATGACAGTATGTAAGAATTTTGGATTTCCAGATCTTTTCATTACTTTCACTTGTAATCCAAAATGGCCAGAGATCACAAGATATGTGAAGTCCCGGAAGCTGAAGGCAGAAGATAGATCAGATATAGTTTGTAGGATCTTCAAGATGAAACTTGATTCATTGATGGATGATTTAACAAAAAAAATCTTCTTGGGAAGACTGTTTCATGTAAGTTATAAATATTGTTTTCTTTCTCTAAACATGTTTTCCTTTCATAATCATCTACAGACCTAATAAGTTATTTGTTTATTTTACAGCAATGTACACGGTCGAGTTCCAGAAACGTGGCCTACCACACGCACACATTCTCTTATTCATGGATCCTTTACACAAGTTTCCTACAACCGATGACATTGACAATATCATTTTTGCGGAGATTCCTGACAAATTGGAAGAACCTGAGCTTTATGAAGTTATTAAGGATATGATGATTCATGGTCCTTGTGGAGCAGCTAATATGAATTCTCCATGTATGGAGAATGGTTTGTGCTCTAAGTCGTATCCTAAGCCATTTGCTAATAAGACCACTATTAATAAAGAAGGATTTCCGATTTATAGAAGGCGCGAACAGTCAGATAATTTTGTCCTCAAGAATGGATTAAAATGTGACAATCGATTTGTTATTCCATATAACAAAAGATTATCTCTACGTTTCCGAGCTCATATTAATGTGGAGTGGTGCAACCAAGCTGGATCTATTAAGTACTTATTCAAGTACATAAATAAGGGACAAGATCGTGTGACTATTGCTGTGGAACCGCCTGATCACATTGTTGCTAACGAGTTGGGAAATGAAGACATTACGGTGGAAAAGATGGGAAAAAAAAGAAACGAACTGAAAGACTTTTTTGACTGCAGGTATGTATTTAGTACAAAGCATTATATCAACCGTTAAATGTGATCCAAAATGTGTTTCTAATTGTGAAACTTCCCAAATGCAGATATGTTTCTTCTTGTGAATCAGCTTGGCGAATCTTCAAATTTCCTATTCACTATCGATCAACTGCTGTTGAGAAGCTTAGTTTTCATCTACCAGGAAAACAAGTGATAACTTACAAAGGAAAGGACAAGCTGAAAGCAGTGATCAGTCGTAAGCTCATTGAAAAGACAATGTTCTTGGCATGGTTTGAGTTGAATAAGATCGATTCATTTGCAAGAACACTAACTTATGCCCAGATTCCTAACTTCTATACCTTTGACAAGAGGTCTAAGAAGTTCAAGAAGCGGAAAAAGAGGTTTTTGCTTAGGAAGAATAAATTATGCTCCTAAGAAACAAGAAGCTGCTTATTTCTTGCGCATATTGTTGAACATTGTCAGAGGGCCTACCAGTTATGATGACATTAAGACCTATGAGGGAGTTCTCTATCCTGGATACAAAGAAGCATGTTTTGCTCGTGGATTATTAGATGATGATCAAGAGTACATTGATGATCTTGTAAGGAGAAGCTACGAATGCTCTGCAAGTGATCTACGACAAGTGTTTGTTATTATGCTTATGAGTAACACTATGTCTGTGCCAGAGGTCGTATGGGAAAACACTTGGCAGTTTTTATCTGAAGATATAGAGCATAGTAGAAGAAAATACTTGAATAGACCAGGTATGATTATATATTATGAATGCAACTTTATATTAGCTTAATTTGACATTTGTTTATTTGCATTTACAATTTTTAATTATACCTATACTACTTTTGACATTTTTTGTGTAGGATTATTGTTGAGCGACGATGACAAAAAGAAGTATGCTTTACTAGAGATTGAGAAACTCTTGAGACGTAACGGTACATCGTTACCAAGATTAACTTCAAAGCCGAAGCTGCCAAAGACAAGTACTCAGGATTTTAATGTCTTGATAGTAGATGAGCGCAATTATGATCGAAAAACATTGTTAGAGACTCTTCATAGAGATATTCCAAAAATGACAGATGAGCAAAAGGAAATTTATGATCAAATCCTAGCTGCTGTGAATCAAGGAAATGGTGGAATGTTTTTTGTCTATGGATTTGGTGGAACTGGAAAAACTTTTCTTTGGAAGTTACTTTCTGCAGCTATTAGATCTCAAGGAGATATTGTTCTAAACGTTGCATCAAGTGGTATTGCTTCTTTACTACTACCAGGAGGTAGGACTGCTCATTCAAGATTTGGTATTCCACTAAATCCAGACGAGTTTTCATCATGTACTATGCAGCCTGGAACTGATCAAGCAAATTTAGTAAAAGAATCATCACTCATTATATGGGACGAAGCGCCAATGATGGGCAGACATTGTTTTGAAGCTTTAGATAGGAGCTTATCTGATATAGTTGGGAAGCATGCTAACCAACCATTTGGTGGAAAGGTTATTGTTTTCGGGGGTGACTTTAGGCAGGTTCTTCCTGTTATAAATGGAGCTGGTAGGGCTGAGATTGTTATGGCAGCCCTGAATTCGTCATATCTTTGGGAGCACTGCAAAGTTCTGAAACTCACCAAGAACATGCGATTGTTATCGGATGGTTTGTCACTAGAAGAGGCCGCGGATCTTAGAGATTTTTCAGATTGGATATTAAAAGTCGGGGATGGTAAACTTGCAGAGCCTAATGATGGTGAAGCGGAGATCGATATTCCATCAGAATTTCTTATAACAGACTCCGAAAATCCTATAGAAGCAATCAGCACAGCCATTTATGGGGATACTACTTGTCTACATGAAAAGAAAGAGGCCAAGTTTTTTCAAGAGAGAGCTATCTTATGTCCAACCAATGAAGATGTCAATATGATTAATGACTACATGCTGGATAAGCTGGATGGTAAATTTATATTCTACATTATTATTTTCTTCACTTAGATGTATATAGGACATGTTTAATAATTGAATGTATATTACAGGTGATGAGAAGATTTACTTCAGTGCCGATAGTATAGACCCAAGAGATAAGGGTTCGGTCAACAATGAAGCACTAGGACCTGATTTTCTTAACACTATTAAGGTGTCTGGTTTACCAAACCATAGTCTTAGACTAAAGGTTGGTTGTCCTGTCATGGTTTTACGAAACATTGAGCCTTATGCTGGGTTAATGAACGGCACGAGACTACAGATCACTCAACTAATGGATTTTATGGTTCAAGCTCGGATAATAACTGGAGAAAAGGTTGGAGATTTAGTATATATTCCTAGATTATTGATAACACCATCAGATACTCGACTGCCTTTTAAGATGTGCAGAAGGCAATTGCCATTGGCAGTGGCGTTTGCTATTACAATAAACAAAAGCCAAGGGCAATCTCTATCCGAAGTTGGAATTTTTCTACCAAGACCTGTGTTTTCACACGGACAACTATACGTGGCAGTGTCTAGGGTCACTTCTAAAAAAGGATTGAAAATTCTGGTTGTCGACAAAGATGGTAAACCTCAAAAGAAAACTACAAATGTTGTCTTCAAAGAGGTTTTTGCTAACCTGGAATAGTATTAGTGGCAAGGTAAATATTTATATTTACTTATAATCTATTTATTGTGTGATTTAAATAAACATAGATCAGTGAATTTGTAGTTTTCTTACTTTCGAATCTGCAGGTGGAAGCTCTCTACAAACAAGAAATGCGTCGTTTTCTGTATTTTCTATTCATTGTCAAACACTAAGAACATTTTTTTTCTTACTGTCTGGTTTTTTAAAAAAATTAAACAGAAAGTTTTGATTGTTTACTTTTGTTGTAAACCTTTTTGTTTTACGTTTTTGTACGGCATAACAAAATTATCCAAACAGAAACCACTTATGAATCGTGAGATCCAGTTAAAAAAAATAACTATAACTATTCATCAATCACAAGAACAATATTATATATCCAACATTAATTTAGACGCAGCATCATTCTATTAGTCAATGTGTCTAAGGACTGAATTACGTTCAGAAAAAAAATTACTAACCTTGTGGTTTTTGCAAATTATTCGTTGCCAGCTTCATTTTACAGTTTCATAATCATAAAAATGATGTAATGTAACCTGCACACCATTCTGTTAAAGTAAAAAACAAAATATCAGTTTGGATGTATATTAACTGAAATCGGTTTATATAACAAAAGCAAGATAATATGCAGAACAAAAAAAAAGTTAAGGTATATCATTGAAAAGAGTAATCGTTCCATTTTCTATCATTGATTAAAATATTCTTTCATCGTCTCGAGGTACGTATTTTTTTTGTTTATCAATCTCTTTCTTTCGCCGTTGCTATGGTTTTGTGATTCCAGTTCGTGACATGAACATCCCTCTCTGCAAGTAAAGATTCCATGTGCATTAGACCAATGAAAATAGGATCACTTGATAATGAATATGCATCACCAATGCTCTACTTTAGGAGACAAAAACAAAGCGTAGGTAATGTAAACTGCTCTGCAGTAAGAATCCATGACTGGAACTAAAAGCTAGCTAGAAACCAATGTGAGATAAGAAATACAGCTCAGGCAGGGTAAACTGCTCTGCAACAAAAATCCATGACTGGAACTAAACGCTAGCTAGCAACCAATGAGAGACAAGGAAAAAGCTCAGGAAATGTAATTTTCTCTACAATAAGAATCCAAGACTGCCGCTTGAAGCTAGCTCGCATATCAAAAGCTGTAACTTGCAAAGGTAAAAAAAGAAGGGCATAGCAATGAATTAACTTTTTAACAAGAATAATAATAAGGTACCCATGGTTTAAAAAGCCATTAGATAAACAAGGAGAAGGAGGATGTCTTCCAGGTAACGGGATCTGAAGAGACTTGGGAGAAAACATTTGAAGATCAGTAACAAGCCCATTCATCTTTTTCACATCTGCAACCTGAAACATAGCATTTTCACAACACAAAATAAAAAAATGCAGAACATCAAAAGCATACACCTTTTTCTCACGTGTTATTCATCATTCATACCTCAATTCAACCAGAAAAAAAAAGTTAATTCCTTTTCACCAATACCATTAATTCAAATTCAATGGACATCCCTTAATTTCGTACACAGCCAAGAAATTAAAATAACCAAATTACAAAAGACGTTTCGTTAGTATCCAGAACTGACAATAGAATAAGATGTCTAAACAGAGTAAACAGGGTAATTGATACCTTGATTGTGTTGATTAAACCATTCATTACATCTTCTTCATCCGGATGACATTGATTGTGTTAGATCGTTAATTTTTTCGCTGGAAAGAGCCGAATACCTCCTCCGTTTTTCGTCTGAAACCCTAGAGCTCTTTCTTTCATCGTCTCGAGGTATGTATTTCTTTTGTCGTCTAACGTTTTTTTTTCCTGCGTAAAGTTGTTATATGTCTAATTGGGCTTTGTTATTCTTTTTTTTTCAATTGTCTATCACCAACTGCATAACAGGCCTATTTGAAATTATCTTTGTTATCATGGGCCTTTGTTTAGTAATTTTTTTGCAGAAAATTAATTAATTAGAGATGTATTGATTTAACTATATATATATTATCTTCTTAAATTAGATAAACATTATCATATTTTTGAAAATTGTAATTCCAATTTAATCATATACATTAAATCTGTAAAATTATAATTTATTTATAATTAATAATGTTAATAATCTAATATTAACATATGCATTTATAAAAATATAAACAAAAAAATTGTCTACATATTGTTAATGACTATAAAAATATATCAATTTTTATTTTTTATTGACTATAAAATTAACAAACTACCTAAGACAAACTATATGATTAACAAACATTTGTGTCAACAATTTAGATATAAAAAACTAATGTACTTCACTCCCTTAAATTTTAAATACAGTATTTAATATATAATTCATTTATACCTAAATAATGTTAATAATCAAATATGAACTTATGCATTTCTAAATATTTAAATTCTTATTTTAAATGAGTATGAAAATATATCAATTTTTTGTTTTATTGACTATAAAATTAACAAACTACGACATACAAACTATATTCCAATATGATTAACAAACATTTGTGTCAACAATTTATATATAAAAAACTAATGTACTTCACTCCCTTACATTTTTCTCCAACATATAATATAATATATTTACTATCACAATTACATAACCTATAATAAATATAATAATATTTCAAACCGCAAACAAACACCCGCGCGGGCGCGCGGGTCAAGGTCTAGTTAATATTCATACTAGTAAATATGACAAATACTAATTAAAAAATACACACGTAAGAAGATTATGTGTAAACAAATTTGAAAAAATAATAATAATTAGAATTTTAAAATGGTTAAATATCTCAAAAAGATATTTTTAAATTTTTATCACAAAAATCGACCTTAAAATTACCTAAATAGATTTTTTTATTTTGAAAATTTTAATTTTTTTAATTTTAAATCTCACCTTCAAAACTCCACCTCATAAGTCTAAACATAAATTTAAATTAGTTAACCCAAGAGATATAAATATATATATATATATATATATATATATATATATATATATATATATATATATATATATATATATATATATATATATATATATATATATATATATATATATATATATTCTTTAATAAAATTTATTTTGGTCATTTTTCTCCTTAAATTTTATTTTGGTGACAAAAACTTTTTAGGTTTATCTTAAGGTATTTCTCTTTTAAAATTTGAATAAATAAACAAGAAAATAAAAACATATCTTTTGTTGATGTTTTGGTTGAGATTAAACAGGAAACAAATAAAAATATATCTAAACCACTACACAATACTTTTAGAGATTTGTGACCCCAAATTTTGTTAAATTTTGTGAAGCCCGAGGCCAATGCCTTTTTGCTAATGCTGTAAGCACAGCTCTGTTGGACCATATTTTAAATTACACTCCAGCTATTTTAATTCGCGATGGACTTGCGGAAAATTCTTGTCAACAATGTTGATTCTTGTAATTAGTAGGTCGTCAGCGGTGCTAATTAAAAAAAAGACACTTGTGAGAAATAAAAGAATAACACTCATGTCAAAGCAAGAAGAGCCAGTGGACCAAGCCCAAAAATAATTGTTTCAAAGCCTAGTAATCTGAAACTAATGGATCCTAAAGCTCAACAGTAACAATATTACTGCATCTTTAAAATCCAACCACGCTTCTATGTACAGACTGCACATTGAGTACTAACTAGCCTTTGGTCCGCGCGGATGTTATTTTTTTAAATATCAAATATTTTAAATAATTTGTTTGAAATAACTGTATATATGAATGAAACTTAATATTCGATATCCGTTATCCGATCTGGGATCTCATCCGTTTCAAAAAACGGATATTTGGGATCATGATAGTGATTTTACGGATTCGATTGATCCAAGTACAAATTTGGATAGTAAAATTTAGGTCTGAATATCCGGATCTGGATATTAAATATTTAAAATTTAATTATAGTTATCTATGTATATTAGATAATACATTGTATTTGTTTGTATATATAACCATTTATAATAAATATTAGTATGCATTTTAGTTACTAAATTGTTATGGAAAATTACATGATTTTGTTATTGTAAATGAATAAGTTCAAATTATATCGAAAATTATTGACATTATTAGCTTTTTTGTAGTTCAAATATAGTTGGTTAGCTTATATGAATATGAATAAAAAATATAATTAATTTAATTCTCTATATATATATAAACAGATATACATTTTTTTTTATGAAATCTCCAATTTCAATGATAAATATTGTTAAAGGGCTTAGTCCAAATTTATTTATTTTTCTTGTTAATAATCAATATTTAGATGTTTGGATGCAAAGATAGTATCAATGGTATTTATTGTAAATATTAGGTAAAATCAAGGGTTATTTTTATTTGTACTTCAGTTTTAATAGATTAGATTAGGAGGGGACATAAATCAAATATTTGGAAGTATTTGTAATCCAATATTTTTTTTTGAGATTATCCAATTCAATCTTTACAAATAATAATTAAATAATCCAAATATATAAAATAATAATATTTAATCACAAAATAATAGAAATTTACTTTATAAAACCTTAATAACTAAAATCAATTTATTAACTAATAATTTTAAAATTTACATAAGATATAATAATTTATAATATATGTGATCCTATAAATATATGTATATATATAACAAATCGGATCCGCTTCTAAAAATATTAGTTTTTGTGATTTGTTCTATTTTACGGATAATGTATATTAATATTTGTTTGTTTTTCTAGTGTTATGGATATCAAAATCTTTTGGTTTGAATCCAAATAACTAACAAGTTAGATTAAACTTTATGGATATTTTGCACATTACTAATACTCATGCAAAATTTTCTTTTTGTTAGAGAAAAAAATTGACACGAAAACTGTGGGTGATAACAGCTTGGTAAATAAGAGCTGAACCCGTACATAAAGTTGCCATTGATTTAGAATGACTTCACACCTTAATTTTTTTTTCTTAGACTACAAAGCTATAATAAGAACCTTGTAAACCTTAATGTCTTTCTGTTGATTTCGTATATATTGTGAATGAAACTTTTAGAAGACTTTTCCCTTATATTTGGACATGAGTATGTCGACTTACATACTCTATTTGTTTTTTAATAGATGATGCTTTGGCTTAAATTACAAAGATTAAGAAATTCACATTTATCTAGAAAGTATTTTTAAACATATAATTTTAAAATCGTACAGCCAATTATAAAAAAAACTTTAAAATTTTATTGATTAAACAATTTTCAATAAAGTTAAAACTAACTTTAAAATTTCAAAAAATAGTTTAAAATCTCAAAACATCATATATTTAGAAACAACATAAACTTTTTAAAACATAATCTAATTTAAAACGGAAAGAGTAGTTTTTAATGTCTTTTTCTTCGTAGTGCCGACATGTTTTTACTGTTTTCGTTGTTAGATTTTAAGCATATTTATAAAGATGAACTGAATTTATTGTTTGATTGTTTCGAGTAAAGAGGAAAACCCATCTCCAACATCTATTTAATTAAACCACAAATTAGTGGTGGATGGTCCATGATATTTCACAATAATTTTAAAGATTGGGAATTTAAGTCAGTTGTTTTCAAATTATCTTTACGTGTGGTCAAATTATCTTTACGTGTGGTCAAATTATCTTTACGTGTGGTTGGCCTGCTGATCAAACCCAAGAAAATATTCTCTTGGATCACAGTTTATCAGATATCGTGTCAATAAGAAAATACATCTATTTAAGTTTGTTTATTGTTTAGTTTGGTTCTAGAACATGTCTAGACAAGAAAATCTTCCGGCCACCAATCTTCCAACCATTAAAGTTTTCTCATGAAAGCCCCTACCAAGCACCAGCATTAAAGAGGTACGTTTCCGGTTAGATGCTGAACAACGTGGAACTTTTTGAGACCAGTCTAAATATTTTAAGAGAAATTGTTAAAAATAATAAATTAAATATCATTTAAAAAAAAATATACTCTATCAAAAATATATTAACATTTGAATTTACATTTTATTAGTTATTTTTTAAATTATTTGTTGAGGGGGTAGAGTTAGATTTCTAAATGTTTTCTAAATATTTTAAAAGAATAATTTAGTCTATTCTCATCATAATTTAAAAGTATTTTTAAAAATTATTATTTATTAAAAATAATTTTACAAAATAATATCAAATTATGGTAGAATTATAATTTTCTCATATTGTAAATTGGTATGTTTGCGTCTAGTAGAACAAATCAAGTTTGCGTTCGTTAATAGAAAAACCTAAACAATTATTTAAAAACGAAAATATAAACCCAAAAAAATCATTAACAACCAAAACGTAGCTGGAGAACTGCATTTTATTATTATATCATTGAGAAACTTTACTATTAAAAAAGGTATGTCTCATTTTGTTTTTGTAAGTATCGTGCATATTAGAGAAACTAACTCGACATATAATTAACAAAAATGTGAAATTAATATACTGGAAGTTATAATTAGATCTGTTCATTCTAAAAACACTCAAGAACAAAGTTTATGAATACTCTTTTCAGTATATTTAAGGGTGGACCTAAGATTGTTTTTAACTAAGATCACAAAAAGATCTTGTTAATTTTACGGCTGTCAATTAAACCATGTTCCTACTTGGTGAGCACAAATAAAAAAAATATCATGATTTTTATTATTTGTGATTTGATTCGTATTTTACAGATATTTATTTTTTTAATTTAATTTTCTTAGAAAAACAGATATTTGGTATTCTGGATATTCAAAAAAAATACAAATATTTATGAATATTTACAGATATTTACGGATATCTTATCCACTTTATTCAATACAAGTAAATCTATCAAAAACATTTATACAAGTTTGATTTTAAAATATCTCTTACATAATATAAAACAACAAGTAAAAATTAATAAAACTATATGCTCCATAAATTTAAAATTTAGTTAAATGTTTTAATGAACATAAGAATTTTTTAGTTTTTATAAAGATTTTATATTCCTTTCTTAATTTAATAATTTTATATGTGAATTTATAAATAAAATTATATGTTAAAATAAAAATTATAGAAAATTATAATTTCAAATTATATTTTTAATTCTAAATACACATCTATTTGTATATAAGTCAGAAAATAGTGAATGTTCGACTCTAATTTTTTAGTATTTTTGATTTGCTTCATTTGTAGTGATATTGATTTTTAATATTTATTTTCCTTTGAAAATTTACGGATATCCGGATTTTTCAGATCGAAATAAAACGAATAACTAATCGAAGCAAAATTAACGAATAAAATATCCAACCATAAGCTTAAGTAGGTCTGACACTGAGTGCTTTTACAAAGGTTCTTAAGGTTTTGAAAATATTCGTTTAGCTATAAAAGCTCAAAGTTTATTTAATACCAAAAATCTGTCTATAACTCTAGAAATAGAAGAAAATTTATATGAAAATCAAATATTCTTAACACTATTAAAAAACTTAAAATAATTTAAACTAATTAAAATAAATAAGAAAGTAAATAATAAATAAGATAACTAAGATACTCTACATCATTTTTCTGGTTTGAGAAAGATTCGTCTTCAAATTTTGACTGATCTTAAATATTGTTTTTCTTCTTTACTTCCATTGATAATAATGTCCTAATTGGAAAAAATATTTTTTTCCATCACATTTTTATCTTTTTGTTAGCAATCACAACATGGTTTAGATAGGAGTTATATATTCCACGATTTACCATATCACGATGAGAAGAATGGCATAATGTTAATTTTATCTCTGAAACACATGTTGTAGTAAACCAGGCCTTGTAGTCTGGTAGTAATAGACCCACAGCTGAGGTATCTGTCATTATGAGTTCATCGTGAGTCCGAGTCCTAACCACTCAAAGTGCTTTAAGTGGTAAGAAAATACTAATTCTATGGACTTCATGTTAATTAGTTTTTGGATCTAAAAAATCTATGAGATCACACTACAGTTAACAAAAAAAAAAACTCATGATGTAGTACGTTCCTCTAGATTCGTGCATGAAAAAGTTTTCATCGGTGATTTGAAGTATTTTGTCAGGCACAAACATCTAATTCAAATGATGGAGCCAAGCTTTAAAAGACTGTGCGGATATTGATTTCATTTTATATATTTATTGATATTTATTTTACATATATAATATAGTATAACGTGTAAACACGTTTTGTTAATATATTATATTTTTAACATAAATATTTGTATTTTAAAATCAATATATACATTTAATATAATTTTATCATATTTGATTCAAAATAATAATTTTAAATATGATTAATTATGATTATAAAATAAATAAAATTATGAAAGAATTTTTTTTAATAAACAATAATATAATATAGATTCATGTATGATATTATTTTATTATTAATTATGAAATTAGTCATATTTACATAAAATTTTAAATTTTATATTTTGTTAAACTAGTTATTCAGAAAATTTGTTAGAAATTAAAGAATATATATTAATTTAAAATGAAAAATCATGACTTTTTTATGTGTGATTTTTTAATTTGGACTATTTTTAGAAAGTTTATTAAATTTTGAATAGCATAATTATAATATATTTTCATATTTTTAAATTTTTATTTGAAATACAAATAAATATTATGAAAATTATTATGTAATAATATTAATTTACATTTTTTATTTCTAAATTTGAAATATATGTAGAAATTAAATTAGGTTAGACATATGTAATAGAAAAACTTTTTTTTGAGAAAATGTTAAAAGTATTTTAAATAATTTTAAATTTTTGTTTATAAATAAAAAATGAATTAAATTTTTGATTATTTTATGATAATTAAAATTTTAATTAGCTAATTTTCGAAAATATATTTTAAAAAAAATCTGAAAGATTTTCTTTGAATTTTCATCAAAATATTTATTTTTATTTCAAATAAAACTTAAAAGATATGAAAAGATATTATAATTATGTTATACAAAATTTAATAATTTTTTTAAAAATGACCCAAATTAAAAAAACACACATGAAAGAAGTCATACTTTTATTTTAATAGTATAGATTAGATCATTTGATTTTAAGAACACCTATAAACAAAAAATTTGAAAATAGCTTTCTTTATTATTTAACAAAAGCTCTTAATGTATGGAAATATTATTTCCCGTGCTATAAGATCTAGATTAGCTATGAAAACTCAAAGTTTATTTAATATCAAAAATGCGCACCACGCTAGGCATAAAAGACAATTTATATGAAAACCAAATATTTTTAAAACTGTTAAAATCTTCAAGATAACTATAATTAATTAAGAAAAATACCAAAGTAAATAATAAACTAGATAACGAATTCCAAATATCTCTCGGCATCACATAAAGCCATACCTTATTTTTGAAAATACGTTAATTATGATAAACAATTCGATTATGAACAGTGCTGGACCTATAACTACTTTTAACAAGGGTCATAAAAGGTGGGGTTGACCCTTTTTCTCAACATTAAAGCATAACATGTGGATATTATAACACGTGGAAGACTACAACTTAGTCACATGCCACACGTCAAGATGGAAGCATGCAAATTGGATAATTACCACCTTTGAAGCTTTAAACTGAAATCGCCGACGACCATCGCCGTTTACTCGTCAAGTAAATCACTATGAATCTTTATCTTTCTGCTACATCTCCATCCTCTTCAACTTGCACTCACGAAAAGGAACTTTTCCACCTTTCGCCATCACCACTATTTTGAGTATATTACATCGCCGGTTGTTAATTCTAAGACAGCTCAATCAAACAAAAGTAGATTCTTTATTGGACAGTTCATATTAGAACGCTAGATCGAGAGTTAAGCAACAAAATAAAGATCTGATCGGTCAAAAAACAAAAAAAATGAAGAAGATAACCTCTCTCTTCCCTGTGAATGATACACAAGAGAGAACAAAGAAATGAGAGATTTCTTCTTATCAGTTAGTAAAATCACAGGTTTTGAGCCAATCTAAGGAATAGCATGAAAATACAAATATGATTTGGGATCAAAAGAAAATATAACTCTAGTTCAAAGAGGTCAAAAGAATAATTTTACACCAAATAATATGAGAATTCTTAGTTGTCCTATGTAATATGCCAAATATTAATAACCCTATTTCTTTGAACGTGGGTCTGCCTCTGCTTACGAAAAATGTCATTTTGAAAATGTGACTAATACAATTAATACAATTTACCAAAAGAACAAAACAAAGGAAACTTAAAGAAACACAGAGTAAAACCAAGTGAAAGAGGATGGAAAAGAATCACATCAGATTGACGCTAAGAACACAGCCAAATAAGAAAATTGTTAGGCAACATTTGGACTAAATTATACCAATCTATAATCACTATAGTGTAGGCAATTTACATAGCTTCCTTTTTCTATTGAGAAATAAACAAAAAATAATTGTCAACTATACGAACGGCATGAACAAGACATCATAGCATAGCTAAATATCAAGATAAAAGTAATGTATCAAAAATTATACGAACTATATAATTCATATGACAACATCCATGAATATGTGTTATGTTGTTACACCATCAATATTATTAGGGGGTTTTTCAAAAACAACCTAAAAATTCGAGTCAAATGCAAAACCAACCTCTTTTTTTTTTAGTTACTATTCATCATTGAATTTTCCATAATACCCATAAGTTTTTGAATTATTTACAAATTTGCCATTATTATTTATTTATTTATTAATTTCGAAAAATACAAAAAACCAAATACACCCTAAACATTTCTTCTTAATTACAACTATACCATCATCATCAATATTTTCAACCACCATTTTTGATCTCTTAAAGCTTTAGAATTGAATTTTCAACCACTTTTTTCTCATTCTAAACAAGCAAATCTTCATTTCCTCTCATTTTCTCTACATTTCCATCTAAAAATCTCTCTTTTCATAATCATAAACTTCATAATTTCGTTTTTTTCACTTGTGAATCGTCAAAAATGTTTCATTTTGGTCAATATTGGAGTTTGGACGGTTGAAAAGGCTGGAAACGAGCTTCACACTGCAAAAAGGTAACTATTTTCATGGTTTAAGTCGTTTCTCAGATCTGTGTCGCGATAGTAGACTGTTTTATATGTCTACGCCCTTATGTAGACATACAATGCAGTCTACTTGTCAACGCACAGGTCAGTTTTGCAATTGACTAAACAGATTTTTTTTTGTAATGTAGTCTTCTCCGACAGTCTACATCTTAACCTTTGACAACAAAAAACGAAAAAGTACGTAGACCTACAAAGACGACTACGCAAAAGAGGTTAGTTTTGCATTTGAATGAACTTTTGACTTTTCATATGTAGACTTCAACATAAGTCTACGAACCGTAGACTTCAACATAGGTCTACAAAGAGGTCAGTTTTGCATATGACCAAAATTTTGACTGCGTTGAAAAGGTTAGTTTTGTGTTTGACTAAAACTTTTTAAAAATATATTTATTTTTTTTAATACGTAGACTTCATATGCAGTCTTCTCTTCCCGAAAAAAAAATGTAGACTACCCGTGAAGTCTATTTTTTTATTTTGGTCAAATGCAAAACTGACTCGTCGGATTTGAGAGTAGACTTCTTTCGAAGTCTACAAATCTGTAGACGTTCATTTCAGTCTACCCCCTAAAAAGTCAAACATAGTCAATTGCAAAACTAACCTCATTCAAAAAAATTAAAATATGTAGACTGTATATTTAGTCTACCTCTGAAAGTCAAATCCTGGAAAAATTCTGGTCAATAGCGAAAACTAACCTTTTTGAAGTTGTAGACTGAAAACGAAGTCTGCTTAAATAAAATCACAACTTTTTTTCAACTATAAAAAGTAACCCGTAAAATAGTCAATTGCAAAAACTAACCCAAACAGTAGACCTATCTGACCGTCTACGGATGTAAACTGAAAAGAAAGTCTACAGCGTTGTAGACTGAACATGAAGTCTATTTCGAAATTTACATTAAAAGTTAATTTGTGTACTATGCATTAAATGTTTTCACAATTTTTTCGTTTGAAAGTGTGTAATAGTTAATCCTAATGGGTTTGAGTGATTTTGGATAGAAAAACTGTTGTAATTATGAAAGTATAATACTTTTGATTTTGCTATATTACTAGGAAACATTTGTAGACATATTAGTAAGTCTACGTTAATTGTCACAGTGCAAACAACCAGGTCACATCCAAACTGTCCAAGTTAAACCAGTGTTGTCTTACTGCTTTGGATGTTGTCTTATGTATTATCTCTTATGTGTTGAATTGATCAATTGTATTATTGCTTAGGATGGTGTCTTATTGCTTTGGATGTTGTCTTATGTCTTATGTCTTTAACTTATCAACAGTATTGTCGCTTTGGATGTTGTCTTATTTGATGAACTTTTGTTAAAATCGTTGGTCTTAATTTTTCTATTACTTTGAGTTCTAATGTTTGCTAATTATGTAAACCGTATTTTTTTTTGCAGAAGATGGCTCAATTACTCGTTGTATACAGAGAATGGGTGGTGAAAAACTCTAGATGTGTTAGTGTTATGTGTCGAACTTATGAGTTGTCTTATTGCTATGGATGTTCTATTATGCAGGTGTTAATTTTTTTATTATTATTATACCAAAGGCATCCTTTTTTTTCTTTGCTTCTGGTCTTCTAAAACTCAAGACCAACACTGCTCTATACTTGACAAGAAGCAGTGGAATAACCAATAAAAAACTTTCATAAGAGCATGATTATCCCACAACCCCATTTTGGGTCTCTTAAACAAAATTGTTTCAAACAAAATTAAAGTTTCAAACAAAATTGAAGTTCCATCTTCTTCACTGCTCCCCACATTCCTCGTCTCACTCCAAGCTTTGCAATCTCCCTTGGTATCCCCATGTCTTCATGGTGAAACAAAATCACTTCACATGCACTTGTTACTCCATCGTCTCTTCTTGACTCCACTGCATAAAGTGATATATAACATCATTAAGCTATGTTATTTCAATGTTTGAATAATTACAAAGTGATTTTTACCTGGTCCAATGCACCAGCTAAAGTAGAACAAGTCTACACGTTTTTGTTTGTTCTTACGTGGTAAACAAGGAACATATACTCCCTGAAGCAAGAACAAGAGATGATCATTAAAGTGTAATTAAAACAACTGTTACACTTATACTCTGTGCTCTCCAATACCTTTGTATGTAGATTTTTAATAGATTTTTCTATGTAGACTGTATATTCAGTCTAAATTAATGTAGACCTATAAGACAGTCTACAAATCCGTAGTCTACAGTAAAAGTCTACAAATCCGTAGTCTGCAGTAAAATTCTGGGAGCAACCTACAACAAAAAGAGCCAGAGAAATCAATAAAACACAACATATGCTTGTACTCTACAAACATGTATTAACTCATAACACTTCATCAATTTTCGTCAATGACATATGCATTTCAATTTACAGCAAATAAATTGAACATATACAAACCCTAGAACGAAAATTGAACACTTTAATCAAAACAATAAGAGATGCAGAGACTCTTTATAAACACATATAAAGAGAGAGAGAGACAAGGAGGAGAGTAATGGTGATGAGGAGGAGGAGATGAGGAGGAGACAAGGCGGAAAGTAATGGTGGAGATGAGGAGGAGACGAGGCGGAGAGTAGTGGTGGTGACGAGGATGAGATGAGGAGGAGACAAGGTGGAGATGGCTGAAGGATGGGAGAGGATAGTGGTGATAGTCGTGGTGGTGAATGGTGATTCCGAGAGGGTTCGCCGGAAATCGCCCCCTAAACCGCCTCAGATCTAAACGGCATGATTAGGATTCTTTTTACCAGAAAACCCTAAAAAAGTATTTATATACTGTGTAATTTTTTCGGTTAGGTTAAATTGGTTACTGTAGACTGAAATAGACGTCTACATATAAGTAGACTTTACTGTAAGTCTACTATGCCCTAAATATTGGCGCCAATATGGAAAAATAGGCTCCAAAATTCATTTTCACTTCCCGCTTAGTTAATTTTAATTTTAAAATAATTTATTTTGGTAAACACAAATTAACGTAGACTGAAATAGACGTCTACATATAAGTAAACTTTACTGTAAATCTACTATACCCTAAATATTGGTTAAATCCGGTTAGGTTAAATTGTGTGTAGACTAAAACAAAGGTCTACATGTATGTAAACTTTATAATATGTCTACGAACCCCTTAACCACAAATCTCAAACCGTAAATGTTTTATTTGATCATCAAATTATATTGGTTAAATCCGGTTAGGTTAAACTGTGTGTAGACTGAAAAAACGGTCTACGTCTATGTAGACTTTGTAATATGTCTACGAACCCCTTAACCACAAATCTCAAACCGTAAATATTTTATTTGATCATCAAATTATATTGGTTAAATCCGGTTAGGTTAAACTGTGAGTAGACTACTTAGAAAGTCTACATATATGTAGACTTTATAATATGTCTACGAACCCCTTAACCAAAAATCTCAAACCCTAAATGTTCCTTAAAAGTGTTTAATTATATAAAATTTTATTTTTTTTACTTCATATTATCCATTATATTAATGATTAGTTAAAAATATTACAACAAATATTTTTATAGATTTTTAAAATTAAATTATTAGATAAAATTATGGTGTAGACTACATAACAAGTCTACCGAGTGAATAGACTTCGTATGAGGTCTACATTTATGTAGACTTCTTTCTGTTACGTGTAGACTAACAAAGGATAGAAACGTAAAATACACTTCTGTTTTTTGTTTGGTCATAAGGGTTAAATAGTACTTTTATCACCCTTGTAGGTTGGTTTTGCATTTGATTGAAATTGGGGTACACTTTTAGGTTTAGATTGAAATTTTAGGTTGTTTTTAGCAAATCCCCCATATTATTATGATAACTAAAAAAGTGTTGCACTTAAATTCATCAACTGACATTTTGATATATCTTCAAATAATCTTGATTTTATAACATTGCATTTATATATTTAATTTAGAAAATTTTCACTTTATGACCAACAATCATTTTATAATTCACTGTATAATTGTTTTACCTAATTAACTAGAGTACACATTATTATATATTATGTAATAATACAATTATGTCCTTTAATTCAACTGATACAACCGGCTGAGAAATATTATTAACATAATTACTTAGTAAATTGTGTCTTATTCTCATTCACATATTTATTTGCATTAATACATTTTAAAGTTACTTTGGAGGAAGACATTCAATTTTTCTCAAATTTGAGAGACACGCGGCGATGGCTATGTTATCATCGACCAATCAATATCGATGAAGACAAAGACAAAGACAAAGTCGAGGAAGGCGAGTCAAACCTAAGGATTCATGATTCGAAGGCAGAGAAGATGAGTAAATAAAATAAATTAACGATGGTAAGTTTATTTTACACTCATCTATTCTGGATGCATTAAGAAGAATGGTATCGCTTTGAGTTCCCTCCGAAGGAAATAATATATACTCCCTCTGTTTCATAAAAATAGAATTTTTGGAATTTTCACACATATTAAAAAAACGTATTAAATTATTATATTAAATGTATCGATTTCTGTAATTTTCAGTTTTTAATGATTTTTGACTAATAGTAAATCAATAAAGTCAATTAATTTTCTTGAAATTTGCAATATTCTTATAGAAAACATAAAAAATATATCTTTATGAAACAAATTTTTTTTCTAAAACATGTATCATAGTGAAACGGAGGGAGTATGTTTGACTGTATTACGATTTGTATGTCCTAGTAGTATATGAGAATTCGTAAATGGAATACATTGTAGATTTTATCATCATTGAATAAAATAGAATATACTATGTTGTCGATCTTTTACCATGTCTTTGATTTGTGTTGTGCCACAATATCTCACAGTGGGGTCCAAGACAAAAAGATTACTACAAATGACTCAAACTAGCAAATTGTATTTAGTTTTTTATTTATACAATATTCCAAATTATTAATTTTTATAACATTTCTTTGTCTTTTGTACCAGTTATACAACTATATTCATCAAGTTTAGTGTACTTATATGAGTAAACAATTTTTGAAAATTATAATGTTCTATTCTATTAGAGAAACAGTAACAAAATATCTATTATTTTGTTGTTATTCCACCTTTAACTTCAAGAGACATCACAACCACTAGTTATTTCATCAGTCTTCATTGTCTTCTATTTTCTAAAATTTTATTTATTTGGCAAATTATTCTTAACAATTTAGTCTATTATGTTCTATATATCGTATAGTTTAGTATTACAAAATATTAACTACTATTTTCATATTTTTATATTTGAGTTTAAATTTTATATTTAAATTTATGATTGAGTGATTATTTAGGTTTTAGTATTTAGAGGCGGGGGTAAATTTTATGATTTAAGGCAAACTAAATACTTTAAATAATTGTTTGATAATTTCATTAACTTATATTACTATATATCCTATTTTAGTTCATTTGTGTTTTGTTTGTATATAATGTTCTAATTTATTAATTTTGTATACTATATATTTATCAATTCTAACATTAGTTATATTTTTTTTTGCAATCAATTCTTCTAGATATGGTTGTTAAGCAGATGGAATTAAACTCTTAAGTGAATGGAATACACTTTTTACTGAATTCTTTTCTATTTTCAATCACCAATTTTGTATGTATGTGGTAAATAATAGTATGACACCGTCTGGTTATACCATTCGACCTTCCATTTCTTACCACAAGATCTGACGTAAATTAGTTAAAAACATATTTTTTGTCCAATTTCTAACCATTTAAATTCATCAAAAAAGCTCCATCAAAAATTCATTTTCATCGGAAAGTGGTCAATAATTCTTAGCCGTTGTCATTAGGAAATATCGTTAGAAAATGGTTGGAACATTTAGTATTTTTTTTATGTAATTGGTTATTACGCAAAATTCCCTTTAATTTATGCACTTATTTTTTTTAATCTTTTATATGTGTGTTTGTCTCTTTCTAAAAAAATTGATTAATTTACTTTTCAATATATATATATATATATATATATATATATATATATATATATTGTTAGAAACTAAATCCTACGAATCGTAATATTATTGGTGTTAGCACTTAGTATAATACATAATAGATTAAAACATTGTTATCTAGATCATATATTTTATGTAGTTTTTGATACTTTATTTTTGTTCAGATTTGTAGTCTTGTGGTGTTGTACATTTGACAATCATTTTTCCAAAGTAGAAATGTAATATAGCTTAAATGTTTACTTTTTTTTTTTTGGGTCGAAACACAGATAGTAAATGTTTACTTATTATTTTAATAGATATGCCGACAAAACATTTTACATATTAAAAAAATCCACACTGATATAGACACTTGTTCGATTCTACTTCACACAAACTTCACTCAGGGGTAGGTAGTGAGTCTAGTGACTAGTGAGAGCCTCTATAGATATCCCCACGAACCTTGGAGCCTAGTGAATAGTGACAAAATGAATCAGATTTTGTGTACGGTCACCATTATTCTGGCTTTGGCGTCGTCTGGGAGATGTAGCAATGTTTACAGCAGGAAAGATTTTCCAAAGGGCTTCGCTTTCGGCGCATCCGCTTCTGCTTATCAAGTTCTCAGCTACTTCACTTTTCGACTTTTATATGATTCTTCCAATTCCAATTCCAGTTTCATTTTTTATTTATTTTATGAATTCTTTTTTTTTTTTTTTGATTTTGCGTGTTGATGATTCCTAAAAGTGGGAAGGGGCTGTTAACGAAGACGGTAGAAAGCCAAGCGTATGGGACACTTTTGTTCACTCTCCTAAGCGTATGTCCTCTCGAACGAAATCCAACCGATTGAAAATCTGTTCACTGCTGTCAAATAAACTTGATTTTCTGCAATGAAAATTAGATATACATGTCAATGCAAATTTTAAAATTAAAATATTTTTAATGACAAATCTCTCAAATAGTTTTTTTTTTTGAAATTTTTGTCATAAAAATAGATCTTGGGAGAAAAAATGACCAAAATAGACTTTTTTTTTTTTTTGAAATTTTTAATATTTTTTACTTTTTTTATAAATTTTTAAACCTCAACTCCAAAACCCCCACCCTATAACTCCAAACCCTAAGTTTAGATTAGTTAACCCAAATGTTTAAATATATATTTACATTCTTTAATAAAGTCTATTTTGATCATTTTCTCTTTGAGTGCTATTTTTGGGACAAAATTTTTTTTAGTCTATTTTGGTCTTTATCTCTATTTTTTAATACCTAATAAATAAATATATATATATATATATATATATATATATATATATATATATATATATATATTATTTTGAATATCTGTTAAATGAGACTTCTTATGTATATGATTTTACAATCATTTATACGAGTCATCTATATTTTTTATAATAATTTTTTTGAAACCATTGATAATAGATTTTTTAATGTGAAATTTTTAACAGCTTTAATAATTTATAGTTATTTTAAAAGTCAAATTATAATATATGAAAATGTAAATTTTATTATATGGTTAATATGCTTGTTTATTTTACCTTAACAATATAAAATTACACATAAATTATGCAATATACAAAAAAAATTCTGAAAATTTTATTATTAAAATGATTAATTATCATATATATATTAGTCATATTAGTTAATTATGCAACTTTTATTTAAAGAAGGAAATGAACATGAACACACATTAATTGTAAAATAATAATTAATTTTATGATTATTTAAATGAAAACTTTACTATACATTTAATGGACCAACATATTTATTCAGAGATTTTGAGAATCATTATAGTGATAACATGTGCCATAGATAAAGTGTTGTAATATTTCTCTTTTAATATGTAAATAATATATGTACATCATTTAAGTTTAGAAAATTTTGAAATTATAGATGTGTTAATTTCATTACACAAAATAACTCTGTTTAAAACAAAATGATCGTAGTCACTAGAAGTTATGAGTAATAATTAGATAACTATATTTCGATCTGCACTTCCGTGCGGGTAATTTTTCATTTCATAAATGTATAACTTTAATATGATATAGACTATAATTAAAAGACTATAAAAATAGCATAATTCTTTTTATAATAAAATTTTGTTTTTAGTAAGATTAAAATTTTTTAACATTAAATTATTAATCACAAAAGTAATCAATTCACTGATTTAAAACAATATTTTTAAAATTTAGTACTATTTTTTTTAGATTTTTTATAAACATATTTTGTTATATATTTATAAAAATAGTGATATTGGTTTATTATTAATATCCTTTTAATTATTAAGGTTTTTTAAAATATTACATATTTAACAGATTATGTAATTAATTAGATAGATAATTGATGAATGAACCTAATATGATTTTTTAATGGTAGATAAAAATTGTAGTTCTCTTTAAATAGAGAAGCGTACGGTTTATTAGAAAAATTATATATTTAATAGATCATGTAACTAATAAAATAGATATAATTGATGAAATGGATCTAGTATAAATTTTTAATGATAGGTAAAAATTGTACTTACTTTTAATAGAGATGATTTATATTCGACAATTCTTTCAAATAGTCATTTTTAAGTTTTTATCACAAAATAGTCTTCAATTTTTTTTTTGAAATAGTCATTTTTATTTTCATTTTTAATAAAATAAATTAAAACTTTCACCTCCAAAATTTCACCTCATAACTCTAAACCCTAAGTTTAAAGCTATCTTAGGTTATATCTCATTTATATTTGTAGTTGTATTTATAATAATTCCTCTCTATACATTATTCCACACCAAAAAAGTAATGATTTACCAAAATTTCATAATACTGTAAAAAAAACTCACAAATATAGAAATTACTAATTTTATAATCTTGTTAAAAATACACAAATTTTCATAATCCTGTTTAAAATACTAATAATGTAAAATATGATATATAATTAGATATTTTATAATTTTACTATCATAATAAATAATATTAAATCAGACCTTTTATCTAATAATTTAAAAAAAACTATGATAAATTATTATAATCTATTTAGTTTATAAAATATTTACATATCATATTCTACATTATTAATATTTTTACAATTCAAATATTAGTTCCGCACCGCACATTCACTTTATTATCATTCAAAATTTATTTACCGCTGTATGCGTATTTTATTATAAACCCACATTTGAACTCTACCACATCATATTATTCGCTTAGTACGCATCGTCAAATCCGTAGTTATCATTCCGAGCCAGAAAATTGAAAATAATGTTGGAACAAATTTACTTTAAATTCTATTTTAGAATGAAATTGAAAATGCTCTTAAAACATCATTACTCCATGAAGAGTAGTCTCTTATCTAGTACATAATATTATAGAACTTAACTCCGTTAAAAAAAAAAATATAAAACGTAAGCATTTATCTAGAAATTATAATTTGTTAGAGTTTCTTATGATTTTGTAAGGAGAGGGATTCTCATAGTTTGTCTCTTTCTCTCCTCAGTTTCTATTTGTTAATATTAAAAAAAAAAAAAAAAACTAGTTGAGAGACAGCAACGAAGATGCTGATAGATTTTCTTACATATATTTGGAGTTTTAGAACTATCCATTCCATTCTAAAAAAAATAAAATTTGTCTTTAACTTGACAGGTAACCTAGAAAATGGAGACATAACATCTGATGGGTATCACAAGTACAAGGTTTCTCCCTTTCACTTTTTATGAATATTTTTGTTCACCAAGTTAAATCTTTGCTTATGCTGACATGAAACGATTGCAGGAAGATGTGCAGCTAATGGTGGAAACTGGATTAGAGGCCTACAGATTCTCCATATCTTGGTCTAGGCTTATACCGAGTAAGTCTTTTTTCTTTTTTTTTAATTTGAAGGGATGAAGTTTCTTGAATTGTTATGATTTCATTAAATTTAGATGGAAGAGGTCCTGTTAACCCAAAGGGTCTGCAGTTCTACAAGAACTTCATTCAACTACTTGTAAGCCATGGTGAGTCTTGAAGACCATCTTTGGTAACTTAATTATTATTATGTTTGTTCCTAGGAACTGGACTTGAATAAAACTTACTACAGGGATTCAACCACATGTTACACTTTACCACTACGATCTTCCTCAGTGTCTCGAGGATGAATATGGAGGATGGCTCGACCGAAGAATCATGTAGGCTTTAACAAAAATCGACATTTAGTTTTTAATTTCTTATACATGTATTATATTTGATGTTATTTGGTATCATTGCAGCAAAGACTTTACTGCTTACGCAGATGTTTGCTTCAGAGAGTTTGGGAACTATGTTAAATTCTGGAACACGATCAACGAGGCTAACATATACTCTATTGGAGGCTACAGTGATGGGTTGGTACCGCCTGGTCATTGCTCCTCACCAAGCATATGCTCGACAGGGAACTCTTCAACCGAACCATATATCGTAGGCCATAACTTGCTTCTTGCGCACGCCTCTGCTTCAAGACTATATAAGCAAAAGTACAAGGTATATTAATTCATTAATTTATATTTTGGATAAACCCTCTCTTGAACGTGAGTTGATGTGATGAAAAATGGTAACATACCTTTTTCTTATCAAAAAAATAATGGTAACAAAAAATAATAATGGCAACATACTATTATATATTTCTCAGGATATACAGAGAGGTTCCGTAGGCTTTAGCGTATTTACGATTGGGTTAACTCCTTCTACAAGCTCCACGAATGATGAGATCGCAGTTCAAAGAGCTAAAGCTTTTTTCTTCGGATGGTGAGTCAGGCACCAACGGTTCCAAAAAGCTTTTCTTTTCTTTTTCTTAAATCGAAAGCATATAGATCCAAAGGTTCTATTTAAGCTTAAAAGATGATACATCATGCTCCCTCTATTTAGTTAAGATTAAATGTTTTAGAAAAAAAATTGTTCACAAAAATGATTTTATATTTTTATTAGTTGAAAATAAAAATTGAACACTACTATTGATTTAAAATTAATGAAACCGATAATTACAAAAATAAGATGTTTATAATAAATGTTTAATATGTGTTTGTTAATATATGTAAAAACACCGGAATTATTATTTTAAAATTTAAAAAGAAAAACAGAAATAGTATAGTATTTTCTATAAATTCCAGGATGCTCGGGCCTCTTACATACGGAGACTATCCCGATGAAATGAAAAGAATCGTTGGATCAAGACTACCAGTTTTCACAGAGGAAGAATCAGCATTGGTTAAAGGCTCTTCTGACTTCTTAGGAGTCATTCACTATCTTGCAGCTTCTGTGACTTCTGCCACACACGTCAAATCCCAAAGACACCCTAGTTTCTTCACAGACATTGGCATATCTATGAAAGGTATGTAACTGTCTTTAAAGAAACAATTTACTAAAATATCTGCTCTTTTTCCTCGTCATATATATTTTGCTAAATCATCTCTTATTTGCTTTAACAGTCATTGGGAACTATACATCTTTCGACGTAAGAGGCTAAGTTTTAAATAATCAAGTGTTCTTAATCTATCTTTCTTAGTTGTTTCTTGTTTTGTTTGGACAAGTATGCTGTTGTTCCATGGGCTATGGAAGCTGTCCTGGAGTATATTCAGGAGAGCTATGGCAATCCTCCTGTCTACATTCTCGAGAATGGTCTCTCTCTCTCTATATATATATCTTACCTATCTATTGTTTTTGTCTTAGTTTACTCAACTCCATTTCATCATCTATGGTAAAATATATATATATTAAATAATTCATCATCTTAGTTTAAACCTTTAAATTCACCACATTTTTTATAACCAATCAAAGTGCCATATAAATTATTAAATAAAAAATTTAATTTACAAAAAACAAAATAGCTGAAGAAAATAATAATGCCACTAGCAAAACCCTAAATCTAAACTCTAAACCCAAACCCTAAATCTTATATCCAAATCTTATACCTAAAACCCTAACTCCTAAACCCAAACCAACCCTAAAATTTGGATTTAGGGTCTAGGATTTGGGTCTAGGGTTTATGGTCTAAAGTTTGGTTTTATTTAGGATCTAAAGTTTGATTTTAGGTTTAGGGTTTAGCGTTTAAGGTTTAGTGTTTAGTGTTTTAGGTTTTGGGTTTTGGGTATATAGGATTAGAGTTTAGATTTAGGGTTTAAAATTTATAATTTTTAATTTAGGGTTAAGGTTTAATTGGCGACATCGTTAAAACTGGCAGTATTTCTTTTTGAGCTATTTTAGATTTTTTTTAAATGATTTTTTTATGTGGCATTTTGATTGGTTATAAGAAATGTGGTGAATTTAAAAGTTCACCATAGGGAGTGAACCTAAGTATATATATATATATATATATATATATATATATATATATATATATATATATACCTATCTATTGTTTTGTCTTAGTTTACTCAACTCCATTTCAAATGAACGTAGGTACACCGATGAAGCAGATTTTGCAGGACACACGAAGGATTGAGTTCTTGCATGCCTACATTGGTGCTGTTCTCAACTCCATTAGGTAAGTGAAATTTTCCAAGTTGCATCTTCTCTTCTCTTGTCAATGTAATGAAGGATGAAAAATACATATTAATTACTACGTGTAGGAATGGATCAAACACGAGAGGCTACTTCGTATGGTCCTTTATGGATCTATATGAAGTACTAAGCGGATACGAGTTTACTTTTGGATTGTACTTCGTGAATTTCAGTGATCCTCACCGCAAGAGAACTCCAAAGCTCTCTGCTCATTGGTACTCTGCTTTTCTCAAGGACAACACCACCTTTCTTGGTTCCCAAGGCATCGCGCAATTGCAAAGCAACTTTGCTTCCTACTAGTAATGTTGCATTCATGATATATATATATATATATATATATATATATATTCTTATGAATCTGCTTCTGTTATTCAATAAATAAACGTTGTAAAATCGCATAATAAAGATTTACATTTGAAAAATTACACCCTTTTCCTAGGCACATTCTAACCAATATAAGCTTCCTTCCACACCAACACAATATAATCTTAGAATATCATTAAAAGATTTGAAATTTAATGATTTGCATTATTATAAAATGGACATAATTTTGAACCTGCATTGGTCTATGAATAGTTTAAAACTTGAATGGAAATTGCTTGAATAAGCCTTAGAGTGTGTCCCCTTGTTTACTGATTTTGTATATATGTTTTTTGACTGGTTTAAAATGTAAATTTTAATTACGTTTTAAAGTTAATCCAACGGGACTGGACTAATAAGCAAGGACATGACACGCTCAACAGTCTTGGCTTTGTCAGGACATCCATGACCATCACCGTGTTGATATATGCACTGCGACATGCGTGCTATGTTCATTGACGCTTCCAAATAACCTCGAGGGAGTAGTCCAATTTTTGTTTCGTAATTCATTTCGTTCCACGTGTCGCTCATCATCTGTTGCACGTGTCCACGTGCCACTTCTTCAGATGCTCCAGTCTCATGCATGTAACATTGGACTGATTTGAGCACGTCTCCTCTCGCCAATTCATCCTACAATTTAACAAACTCACTCATATCATATTTAACATCAACGATCAAATGTTTTTGGGAACAATATTTTCTTACGTTTAATATTCTTATAGAGATAAGATATTTACCGGCGAAGTTGCAAGATCATTAGCTAAACGGAGGACGATGGAGGAGCATCTGGCAACATTTTGTCGGTTCTCAGACAAAGCTTCCAAGATGTGAATTGAGATTTGGTCAGAGAAAACGCAGTAATAGTGGACTAACATTACTGAAGCCGAACTTGATATCCAAGCATTTTGCATGTATTCTTCCAAGCTTGGTTTGTATCCACTTCTGTACCATTTTGCTTCCACTAGATATGTTTTGCATAAATCTGCCCACTATTTTTAAACAAAAAACAAAGTGAAAGACTGTACTGATTTAGAAATTATTTTCAATATGTATATATATTTATAAAAACTTACTGATTTTCTTAGAAAAGGAATGACGTTGATATTTTTATCTTTGAGGATATCATATCCAATGTCATTGATTTCATTGTACAAAACAAGAAAACACAGCCTCATGTACTCGGGGAGCTCGTCAAGACGATTTACATCCCAACTGCAGTATATATATATATATACGCTTTGTTGTAACAATCACATGCACTTTTAAAAACAAAACCTTGGTTCTTTCAACAAAAAAACCTTGAAAAATAAACAGATATCAGTGAACCTATTTTAGTTAAATAATTAGTTTTAGAAATATATATATATATTTCAAATAGCAGTGGAAAATATTTACTTAAGCTGATAATTTATGATAACTTAAGTAGGCATATCATTACTTTATAATTAGTACTATCTAACAAGAAAACTAATAAATTTTGTTGGATAGTATCGTCCTTACTTGTCAACAATGGTAGTGAAGAGTTCAAGTTCTTCAAGAGTGCCATAAATATCGTATATATCGTCAATGGTTGTTATAAGTGCATGAACTTTAGTCATGGTCCGTCGTGTATATCCAAATTGAGGTTCATATACTATTCCAACCGTCCAAATAAAATTCTGGACTATTGCATCTCTTACAAAGGGAAGTTGTTTACTCAAACATGTCTCCTTCCACCACCTTTGTATTTATCACAAGAGAGAAAGGATTAGAAAGAGTATAATGTCGTTGCGAGATATTAAAGAAAAAACAGTATATAATATCACCTGGTAACGTATTTGAGATCTTCTTGGTGAGAAGCTTGTACGATATTAAAATCGATTTTGGCGAGTTCCATCAAGGCAAGATTCATGTCATGTTTCTTTTCGTATTCATCTATGTATAGTCTTGTCTCCAGCCGTTTCATTCTCCAATGGTATGGCATTTCTAGAGCATGGATCGCCTTCTCACATGTCTTGTAAGTTTCATCATCATGATCACTATTAATATATCCTCTTAGTTGTTCTATTGCAAAAGGTCTGATGATTTTATGCAGTTTAGTATCCGAGTTCGTGGATAGATACGACGCTTCGTATAAAGTGGTGATACTTTTTATATCATCACTCTTGAACGTATCATTTTTTACTTTGTCGACGATCACATCAAATACATCTGAAAGAACCGATAGCGTCATCAATGGAATGTTATTTTATGGAATAAATTTGGTTGGAATGTATTCGTCCATAGAATTCTAAAAAAAATCTACCGGTTACAACAAGAACTTTTTTAAACCAGTTCCACATATTCCCTAATTATTTTGAAAATTTATTCCTTTGTTTCATATTACAAATGGTTATTGAATGAATGAAATTCCTATTGCACTAATAATGTCAGTTTTTATTTCATTTTTTTCTTCTACAAATAATTATTCCTTTTATTCAATATATTCTTTTTTAGGAGGAATAAGCAGTTACAGCCGAATTATAGAGATACTAACCTTCTGAGATATCGAAACCATGTTGTCTAAGAAGTCGGAATCCGAGTGCAGTGACATATAGATCTTCTTCATTGTCACACTTCCATAAATTTATTTCATTTCCATGATGAAAATCTGTTAAGATGTCATTTATTTCTAGCTCAAAATGATGCGAAATCCCAAGTCTTTGCAGATCATCGATGAGCTCTAATTGCTCGAGACGGGTATTTAGCTCAGCATCAAGTATCTTGTTCACTTTCTTCTTCAACACATCTCTAGTTATCACTTCCTTTTCATTCTGCATACATCATATGGTATCTAGTCAGTAAGGCTTTAGCACTACTATAAGTCTATAACTCAACAAGATATATATATTTATGAAACGTTAAAAGTCATGAAATATTTTGTTTTAAAAAATGCTAAATATAAATAATGATCAGGGTTAATATGAGTTTTCTTGTGTAGAATACTAAAGTGATTGAAAAAGTATTTTACCGCATATTTATTTTTGATCGAGAGGAGTGAATGATGGTCCCAAGGAGAAGGCTGATAGTTAGCAGAGCGTCGACGAAGGTCAACAGAAACATCATCAGACGTTTTTTTGGTCATTGATTTGCATATGAAACGAGGAAGTCGAAGACTAGGGGTGAAGGCATTTAGATAGATAGGAGCTGAGGATATACAGAAAGTAGCCATTCGATCAGAAGATTCTCTCTATTTGGTGTCTGAAAACACTGCACAACACATACGTTTATATAGGGCATATGTTTGTAATGGTTCAGTAGAGTTGATCCATGGTTTTAATTCAAGAAACTAAACCGCTGTACATTGAAATGTGCGGTATAATAAGCTAGACTGCACTAAGAAATACCAAGTGTCGATCACATGATCATACATGTATATAAAAATATAGTTGCTTCTTATGTATTATTTAGTGAAAGCCTATTTGATCAACCTTGTTTTTGAAGAAGACGCTTACTAAGTTAGTGAGTGATGTTAGGTTTGTTGGTGTTTTTGGTTTGGTTGCATACCTTCTGTTTCTCAATAATCTAGACGATACAGCTTATTAATTAGGTAAATGTTTTGTCCACACACGACCAGGCCAGTTCAAGGTAACCATGGGCCTTTGGGCAACGTAATTTTTAAATTTATTTTTACACTTAAAAAAATTTAAGCCCCTATCTCTGTTTTTTTTTGAAAACTGAACCCCATTTCAACTTTATTTATGAAAAAAAAATTTGGATCATGGGGTCCACGCCCCCTTGCCCCATGCGTTAAGCCTGCACACGAGATACACACATATATGAATTTAAATTTGTTTTCAACCTACTTTTATAAAAATCTGAAATATGCATTGATAATTATTCATGTGTTTCAAATTTACATTCTTCAAATAAAAGCCATATTAGTTTCAAAAAAATAATAATAAAATAAAAGCCATATCAATTGCCGTCTAAAAGAATAAAAAGAAATTAAATCTTTATAATTTTTACCCCCAAAAAGGAGTTTTATCCTACAAAAACACATTTCCATCTGATATTCTTGTGTATATCATTTTGAGGAGGAATACCAACAACAAAGGAAAAAAGCTGATGGGCCAAATAAAAAAGCCCATTTCGAAAACATTCTTGATTTTCAAGCCCACTTTAATGAACGCTTGAAGATGCTAGTTCCTTCCAAAAAAAAAAAAGCTTCGAGAAAAATCTCTCTCTCTCTCTCTCTCTCTCTCTCTCTCTCTCAGTCCTCTTCTTCCCGTCTCGATCGGTAGATCGCTCGGAGAATACTCGCACCAGCCTCCGTGAAGGCGCCAAAAAATTGGTAAATCTCTTATCATTCATTATAGATCTGTGTTAGGTTCATCTCTAATTGATTGATTTTGATGGTATAGCTGAGAATCGAACTTTTATCAAAGATGTCGATGACCGACGAGCCGCTTTACCCCATCGCCGTCCTCATAGACGAGCTCAAGAACGACGATATCCAGCTGAGGTTGAATTCGATCAGAAGGCTTTCCACGATTGCTCGTGCTCTCGGCGAGGAGAGGACGAGGAAGGAGCTGATTCCTTTTCTAAGTGAAAACAATGACGATGACGATGAGGTGCTTCTCGCAATGGCTGAAGAGTTGGGAGTGTTTATTCCTTACGTTGGTGGCGTTGAGTATGCGCACGTTCTGCTTCCTCCTTTGGAGACTCTCTCCACGGTTGAGGAGACTTGTGTGAGGGAGAAAGCTGTTGAGTCGCTTTGCAGAGTTGGGTCTCAGATGAAGGAGAGTGATTTGGTTGAGCATTTCATTCCATTGGTTAAGGTTAGACCAAGAGAGGATGATAACAACACATAGTTAGACTTGTTTGTAATTGGGAGATCCATGAGATAAAAAGTATCAAGATTATGGAAATCATGAAGATAAATAGAAAAAGTAGACGAGTCAAGAAGAATATTGAAAGATCAAGATTATATTAGACACGTATAAGAAATTAGTTACAGTTTGCGTATGTTTATATAGAGAATGAAGTTCTATAAGACTCTCATAAGAAATAAGTTATGATATGCATATATTTATGTAGAGATTGATTTCATATTAGACTCTCATAGGAAATAAGTTACAGTATGCGTATGTTTATAGCTAAGTACATTATATTAGACTCTCATAAGAATAAGTTACAACATGCATATGTTTATATAGATATCGAGATTATATTATGACTCATAGTTTTGGAATAGGCAACTGCTAGGTTGAAGACAATACGACCATACTGGTTTTTCTAGGTTGTCTGGCATAGCTGTCTTGTTTTTTCGGATGTTTATGTGACTGGCCATCTTTATAGGAACCAAAGTACATGTTTTTCGTTGAAAACTTTGCATAATGTGTTACTGAAATAAGGAATTAATGAAAATTCACTCCCTGTTGTAACAGAGACTTGCAGCTGGTGAGTGGTTCACAGCCAGGGTTTCAGCTTGTGGGGTTTTCCATATTGCATACCCTAGCGCCCCAGATACGGTGAAGACTGAGTTGAGATCAATATATACCCAGCTCTGTCAAGATGATATGCCAATGGTGCGAAGAGCTGCAGCTACCAATCTAGGGAAATTTGCTGCTACTATCGAATCAGCTCATTTGAAGACAGACGTTATGTCTATGTTTGATGATCTTACTCAAGATGGTAATTTCTTATCTGATATGGTTCCACGGTGGCTTTACTGCTTTTTAAGAATGTATTTATCCAGTTATTATTAACTCTGCTTTTTCCGGTGGTGAATGTTAAAGAATTACGGCCAGCAGGAATTAAAATGTGTTACGCATTAGCTGAAGTTAGACATGAATATGATTGTCCATGTCTGTTTAGTTATCTAACATTATTTTCATCTTACGGTTTTTCATTTTTCATATTGGCTCCCATATCAGATCAAGATTCCGTTAGATTATTGGCTGTGGAGGGTTGTGCTGCTCTTGGAAAATTGTTGGAGCCCCAGGACTGTGTTTCACACATTCTTCCCGTGATTGTTAATTTCTCGCAGGTGATTATGTGTGCTTATTGCATAGTCTTTATGCTCATGATCCTTGTATAAGCTACACTTATGAGAAAGTAATCTATGTCCTTTGTTACTGAGCAGGATAAGTCTTGGCGTGTGCGTTACATGGTAGCAAATCAGCTCTATGAGCTTTGTGAAGCCGTGGGACCTGAGCCTACTAGGTAAGGAAGCTTAGATAAACATGATGTAGTTTATAAAAAGTTCTTTAGGCCTATTGGATAATATGCATTTATATATCAAACATTGGATTACCCCTTCATGGGTATGATTGTTGATTTATTTGATCTGGATTACCCCTTCATAGGTATGATTATTGATCAATTTGATGATGCCCATACTTTTTCCTGATACTATATATACTGTGCCTTCTATATTAAGGACGGAATTGGTGCCTGCGTATGTTCGTCTACTTCGTGACAATGAGGCTGAAGTACGCATAGCAGCTGCTGGAAAAGTTACTAAGTTTTGTCGGATCCTAAACCCTGAACTTGCTATTCAGCACATTCTCCCATGTGTTAAGGTACATTCTTCAGAGACCCATTTGTTCTCAAGTTTTTTGAAACAATGTTTAAAAGGTCTACTTATTACTCATAGTTTCTTTTCATTCTACATGTAGGAGCTATCAACAGACTCATCTCAACACGTCAGATCTGCATTGGCCTCAGTTATAATGGGAATGGCTCCAGTCTTGGGTAAGGTAAGAAAGTTTGCAAATATAGGTGTGTGTTGACTGTACTGTGATGGGACAGATGTACGTTAGTATTTAACCCAGCCTTTTCGTCCAATAACTGTACTTGGAAAGTGCCCATAGTAGTGATCAGTTTTAATCATCAAAGTGGAATTCATGTACATAGAGATTTTTGGTTGGATTGTATATGTTGCAAGCGTTAACCTTTACATTGATTTTTCCATTGCAGGATGCAACAATTGAGCATCTCCTTCCTATCTTCCTTTCTCTGTTGAAAGATGAATTTCCTGATGTACGCTTGAACATTATCAGCAAACTCGACCAAGTGAACCAGGTTTGTTATGACCAATTTACACAATTTTATTTCTCATGTAAATGGTTTCCAGATATCATGTTAGTCTTTTAACTTGACTTCAACTTTTTTGCTTATTGAATTTTACCTGATGATTCCAACATATTCTATATTTGGCAGGTTATTGGGATTGATCTACTATCGCAATCCTTGTTGCCAGCTATTGTAGAACTTGCTGAAGATAGACACTGGAGAGTAAGACTTGCTATCATTGAGTACATCCCTTTGTTGGCAAGTCAGTTAGGTGTTGGCTTCTTTGACGACAAGCTTGGCGCTCTTTGCATGCAATGGCTACAAGACAAGGTTTTGCTTTCTCTCTCAAACTAAGGATAAGCTTAAATAACAAATCAGTTTACCTTATAAAAAATTGAAGTAATGGTCTCTTCATTCAGGTTCATTCAATCCGCGAGGCTGCTGCAAACAATGTGAAGCGGCTTGCTGAGGAATTTGGTCCTGAATGGGCAATGCAGCATATAGTTCCTCAGGTTTGTGTAGCTTTTTAAAGAATCAGCATTTTCTTCTTATTATAGTTAAATCAATGGTCCTTCATCTATCTGCAGGTTCTTGAGATGATTAACAACCCTCACTATCTATACCGTATGACCATTTTGCGTGCGGTTTCTCTTCTTGCACCAGTAATGGGCTCAGAGATCACATGCTCTAAGCTCTTGCCTGTAGTAATGACTGCGGCTAAAGACAGGCAAGTTCTCATCGTAAACTAGTTTAAGACTCGCATCAATTTTGCTTCAAACATCTTCAAGTGTATAAATAAACAAGTTTTGTTTTCACAACTACAGAGTTCCAAACATCAAGTTCAATGTCGCTAAAGTGCTTCAGTCTCTCATTCCTATAGTCGATCAATCGGTAAAGTGTATATATATATATATATGTATCTAATCAGTCAGAACATCCTATGGTTTGGTTTTAAATTTTGGGTTGGTGGTGAAAAGGTTGTAGAGAAGACGATTCGTCCAGGGCTTGTTGAGCTAAGCGAGGATCCAGATGTTGATGTCAGGTTTTTTGCAAACCAAGCTCTTCAATCTATTGATAATGTGATGATGTCTAGCTAAACAAAAACAACTTTTAAATCTTTGTCTATCTCTCTGCCTGGTTTTCTATTTGATGCAAACTTATAAACTCCCAAGACTTTGTAACGTAAGTAGTGAGAACTCTCGTGTTCTGTTTTTTTTTTTTAAATTTCATGCGAACACTTTTAAGTGACTCAGAATTTGGCTACTGTCTTGCAACTAGTGTGGTTATTTTTTGTAAGTTATTGAACATTTTTTACAGAAATTTTATGTTTCCCTACAATCCATTACAACTCTCAGTCTTCCTGATGGCTTTGAATGGTTGTTCAGTCTACTCGAGTTACTAATATGACCAATTTGTTGGCATACGTGTTCGTTATAAAATATTACATTTTAAAATCCAACTGATGATTATAACCGAAAAAATGTTGTTATATATCAAGTCAGAATGTAAGGATTAGGCACTGGCAGGTAGTTTAAAGACATGAGACTCTCAACAATGTGATTGTGGAAACAGTCAAATATCAGAAACCAAAGTTAGTCAAATATTTGAACTGATTCAAATATTAATATCCAAATAACAAAACTAAATCCAACCAAACTAAAATATCTTAAATATTAAAAAAATATCTTAAGTATAATCATATACTCAAATAAATTATTTGTTTTGGAATTTAATATACAAAAATCTCGAATAGCTGATAATATCTAAAAATTATCCAACCCATTTTTAGGGTTATTGATGTTTTTTTTTCTAACCCATTTTTAGGGTTATCAATGTTTTTTTTTTCTATAAGTGGGTGATAACTTACTTTTATGTTGATTAAAAGCAGATATGGTGGAATCCACAAAGGCATATAGAGAAGCAGCTGGTGTTTTTGACTCAATATGTAAGATAGTTCATCCTGATTGTTCATTATTGAGAAGTTTCCGGAATTAACATCCCCCGTTTGCTCCTCTTTGAAGCTCCTTTGTTTGGCTGAAGGACAGGTAAGTGTTTTTTTACATTTTGCTTCCACTAGATTGTGACTAAAGTCTATAAACCAACATTGTCAGTTTGGGCTATACCCAAGTATTATTGTGTGATTGTTACATTGAACAAACTAGCACTTGCATGTTCACACACGGATTTTGATAAGTACCTTTAGGTTTATTAGGGCTTTATGTCCGTTAAAATAATCTGATGGACACGTTCAAAACAGGCTGTGACTACAAATAAGGCCGAAGAGAAGGGGACAAGTGCAAGTCTAGTGGCAAAGCTCCATTACGGTGTTACACAATTTGTACCTGAAGCCAATGCTTCTCTCTTAAGAACTAACACCCACGTTAAACAACTCTCATCCCGATTTTTGGTAAGTCATTAGTCTCACAAAATGTTGAAGAGCTTGAGTAGGTTCTTGAATTAAAGTTTCTAATGATTTTGATAATTAAAAACCAGGATTATGTATCGAGATTGAGAGCTTTGCACGAGCTAAAGAGTGGAAAACACTTAGCTAAAAGCGTGGAATCAGAAGGGGAATTACGAGAAGCCATCGGATTCTTGGGTCGTGTGTTGGCCAGAGCGAAAATGACGAGTCGGTTCAGGGATGACAAGTGGAAATCGATCTTCAATAAAGAGAGAGAGAGCAAGTGAGTAAAATGATGAACAAGTACGAACGATTAAACAAATCCATTATGCTTCAGCGTATCCCTTTAGAAGCTGACTTACCTACTCTTCAAGGTGATAGGATTGTAAAGCTAATCCCTTACATTCACCAAGAGATGAAAGAACTTAACTTTGAGTTCTTGTAAGATACCAAGTTTACCGTTTATACGGTTTCCTTTTTTTTTTGGCGCCTGTTTTCTTGTTCAGATAGTAGTGAATAAATAATAAAAAAAAACAGATGTGACCCAAAAAATAAGAAACAATTTTCCGGAACGGAGTGTGTATTGAGATTTTTGTTTTCTATGAAAATAAATTAGAAATAATAATTAATATATGACTTTATACTTTTGTTTCTTTATTTTATAGTTTTTTTTCTTACTAGTAGTTTGATCGCGCGAGTTAGCTTTACTATTTATCTAGTATTGTTGTGATTATGTGTTGATGGTTTTGGTCTGATGGTAAAATAGCCTAAAATGAACCCTTTATTACAGTACCAACTGCAAGGTTCTTGTAGGCAAAATATCCTTTTGCTTAACCATATGGCTGTCTACCATCACGACCTGCATTGTTATGTTTTAAACAAGAAACGGTTAATGCAATTTGCCATATCGTTGTTGTTAGGAATCTTTTCTAGTTGAGTAGAGGGAGAGGAAGTGGCTATGTCGATAGAAGAACGCCTCATTTGTTTAACTTTGACTATTACAGGTCCATTACGGTGTTACATAGAGGCATTTTATTATGTCGATATAATAAATATACAAGACATATTTTTGAACCTCATTGTTACTTTTATTTAAGCAGACAGTGTGGATATCTAACTCATATGTAAAGCAATTAGGTTTTTCTGTCGTCGACAAGGTGATTCTTTCAAGATTAATTTGGACTTCGGTCTTGAACACCACAAGCCTGACACAAAAGAGATGCATTCACGAAAATGTCAGTGTATTTGCTCATTTTCTACCAAGCCACCGTATAGAGTAAACCCTATATAAATTTAATAACTTTTGAACTATCCTATTTTATATTTAAAATAAAATTAATATTTGCTTTCACAATCTTATACATTAATTAAATACAAATTCATCACTTCAAAGCAAAAACAACCAATAAAACGATGGAAATTCAGATTAACACAGGCTTTTTTTTGGGTCGATGACAATATATGATAAATTAATAAATTTTGTACGTTCTTTTATAAGCAATGCGATGCTTAACTTTCAACTAAGCATGTATGATAGATCTCTTAAAGTAAGGCTTAAAAAAGGAACGAAAAACGAAGAAATACCACTCAATAAAATACTAGTTCGTATTTTATATTTATAAAAAAATAATAAATAAATACTTTTAAGTAAAATATAATACTAGTTAAAAAATTTAAATATGATATGGAAATGACCGTTGAAATTCATTACAATTACATCCCCTCTATTAAAAACGTAAACTTTAATTTTATACACATAAAACATATATATATATTTAATTTAACCCGATGAACGGGAATTCAGATCTGATTACAAGTTTGGTTTGAACAAAATAACCCAAATCAAAGTATTATAATTCTAACTTCGCCTTGTTCACATTTTGCTAGTCTACTTTTAAAATTTTTAGGAATCGATTGTCGTTCTCAAACTATCGACAATGACCACGAGAACGTAAAGTTTTCATCGTTACTTCGGATGCCAGGAATTTTCATGTCGTTTTTACTCTCGTTTTCAGAGTAATTAGGTACCGATATTAAATTTTGATTATAAATATATCATGATTTTATATATTGAATTATATAAAACCAAATTTGTACTGTAAATCTATATATAAATCTTATACATTGAATTATATAAAACCAAGTTATGCAACGGTCAAAAGATGATTAAAGTAGAAGGATCACTTCATAGTTACTCGACTTAATATAAAAGATAGAATACATTTTGAACGTTACGTACGGAGGCTCTAAATGACTTGGAAACCAAACAACTCGTTTTCAAATACCGTAGAGAAATTGATGGCGCCGCGCGCCGTTTGCTTCATATGATAATTCTTAGACCACAAAGAAGCTTTCTTCTCTTTATCCAAAACCTTTAAACATATATATATATACACACGTACTCACTTATAGATTCATCAAATATCTTTCAACGGAAACTAAATACGTTCTTAAACTTTTTATATCATTCCAATAAAAACAAACACATTATCCTTCGTAATGGCATCGTCTCTAAGCTTTGTTCACGTCTTTACCGTCCTTGTAACAATAATCTTGTCCCGTTTTGCTCAGTCTGACGCAAGAACAAGTCTTAACGTTCTGAGTTTCGGGGCGAAACCAAACGGAGTTGTAGATTCCACAAAAGCCTTCTCGGATGCATGGGACTCAGCATGTCGAGTGGAAGACTCGACCATGATTTACGTGCCAAAAGGAAGGTATTTGATTGGTCGTGAGCTTCGATTTGAAGGAAAAAGTTGCAGAAGCCATGAGATAACCCTAAGAATCGATGGAACTTTGATTGGTCCTCAAGATTATAGGTTACTTGGGGCAAAACAAAACTGGTTCAGTTTTGTTCGTGTTCACAATGTTACTATTCTTGGAGGTTCTTTTGATGCTAAAGGATCCACACTGTGGAGTTGCAAGGCCAATCGTCAAAACTGCCCTGAAGGTGCAACGGTATGTCATATATATGTGCTAGCTGAAATTATTAATTCGGGTCAATAGTTTTAATTCTAAGGCAGCAATTGTGTTAAAATGCCAATATATATGTGCCTTTGCCTTCGTTTTTCAGTTTAACAAACAAAACATATAGAATTTCACAGTAAGAATACTTAGCTTATTAAGTATTTTGCAATAATAAATATATGTGCCATATCATATACCAAAATATTAAAATAGTATATATTTTCCAAAATAAACAAATTAATAAATTGAATCCTAAAGTCAAAAACCTAATTATATAAAGAAAAGTCAAAAACCTAAATCCTAAAAATATATCTAAACTCCAAATTGGTGTGCCTATAAAGTTTCTTAATGGACAAATCTCTCAAATAGCTATTTTTGAAGTTTTTGTCACAAAAATAGAATTTGAGAGAAAAAATGATCAAAATAGACTTTTTTATTTTGAAAATTTTAATTTTTTTAATTTTTAAACCTCAACTCCAAAATCCCCACCCCATAATTCATAACCCTAAGTTTAGATTAGTTAACCCAAGGGTATAAATATATATTTACATATTTTAATAAAGTTTATTTTAGTTATTTTTCTCTTTGAGTGCTATTTTTGGGATAAAACTTTTTTAAGTCTATTTTGGTTTTTATCTATTTCTTAATTTGATCATTTTAGTTTAAAAGTTTTTTTTTTATAAAAAAAGTTTTTTTTTTCTTACTATGTTTTTATCTGGAAAAGAACACTTTTATCATATAATACCGAACACATAGAAAGTGCAAAACACAAATAAACAATCAGGACCTGGCATAAAATAAGGTTACTTAAATTAAAATGCAGACACTGAGATTCACGGACTCGTACAACGTGAAGATCAAAGGAGTATTGTCATTGAACAGCCAATTGTTCCACATAGCAATCAACCGTTGCAACAATGTAAAAATTGAAGATATCCGTATCATAGCACCAGATGATAGCCCCAACACTGATGGAATTCACATTCAGAAATCGACTGATGTCGAGGTTAGACGTGCTTCTATCAAAACTGGAGATGACTGTATCTCGATCGGACCCGGTACAAAGAACCTGATGGTAGATGGAATCAGCTGTGGTCCTGGACATGGAATCAGGTATATATATAGTAACACCTAACGTGATATATTACAAGTAGTATTGGTCTAGTTATCTTGGTCTGTCACATATATAATATATTATTTTGTCCAGCATTGGTAGCTTAGCGAAGGAGCTAGATGAGGAAGGCGTGCAAAATGTGACAGTGAAGAAGGCAGTGTTCGTACGGACAGATAATGGGCTAAGGATAAAGTCGTGGCCACGTCATAGCATAGGATTCGTGGATAGGGTTCGGTTCTTGGGGGCTCTTATGGTCAACGTCTCCCGTCCTATCCTCATTGACCAGAACTATTGCCCTGGCGATTCTTATTGCCCTACTGAGGTTTTCTCTCTTTTAATGATTTTTTTTTTTAATATTGAAAGCCAAAATTAGTAAAAACTAAAAAGAACTGCGATAACAGTTTTGTTAATAATTTAATGTATTTATATATTATTACAAATAAACATGACTGTTGAAAACGGGAAAGTTATGATATTTAATAAATGTCAAATCTTTCAAATAGTCATTTTTAAAGTTTTTGTCACAAAATAGATTTTGAGATAAAAAATAACTAAAATAGACTTTTTTATTTTAAAATTTTTAAAATTTATTAATTTTTTTAAACCTCAACTCCCAAAACCCCCACCCCATAACTCTAAACCCTAAGTTTAGATTAGTTAACCCAAAGGTATAAATATATGTTTATATCCTTTAATAAAGTCTATTGTTGTCATTTTTCTTCTTGAATTTTATTTGTAGGATAAAAACTTTTTAGGTATATTTTGGTCATTATCTCTTTAAAACACATTTGATAAATGACTATCATATTTTAAAAATTCTTAAATACCAAATTTGGTTATTTGGTGCTCTTAGTTTTTTTTTGTATTTATTTACATATCTTAGAACCTAATTAGATGACGGATTTAATATTGATCATGTGTGAATTGTTTGTAAAACAAAATCAAAATGACTAATGTGAAAATTAAAAATATTTAGGTGTCAGGAATCAAAATAAACGATGTAATATATAGTGGAATCATGGGAACATCGGCCACAAAAGTTGCTATAAAGATGGATTGCAGCAAGCGATTCCATGCACTCAGATTCGAATGCAGGCAATTAATCTAACTTATCACGGTGGAGCAGCAAGGACTTCTTGCATAAATGTTTCTGGTAAGCAACTTGGTTCTGTTATACCCAATGGATGTCTCTGATCGGACTCAACTCGTTTTCCTGACCAAGACTTGTATAATCAAACGTCACACTGGTCGTACATAAAAGTATATGGAATTTATCAACACACATTATGGATTTCTATACTTTCTAATCATTGTGAATTAATTCTTTGTATATATACAGGGAGTGGTTGTAACATGTAAATAAATAAATAAAGATCTCAACACTTTCACGCAAACGAATCATTGTTGCTTTTTGATGGACCTTTACTACTTCTCTGCAGAGTTTTGATCCTCAAATGATCAAACTAATTCTCTTTTTCTTTGGCTCTCTCTCTCTCTTTTATGAGGCTGGTTTTTGAAAGTCTCTTCATTATGAACTAAAAACATCGCAGCAATAGTCTTACAAAAAATCTCTTTCCATTAAAATATTAAAATAAAATAAATAAATATGAGAGAAGATAAGAAAAAAAGGTAGAGAAAGAGAGGCGTCTCCTTTATGAAAAACTCTTGCACCAAGTTCAAGTACTACTTCTACACTTGTCTTTCTTTGATTAATTATAGCTTCATAACATTTAAACTTTTAGTAAAACAATAAATTATGCTAATATTATATAGCTGTGATACTTGGATTGAGAGACTGTGTACTGTTGTTGATGCTCTAAAATGTCGCTGGTTATCCAATCTTGACATCTTCTATCTTACCTTTTTGGTAAATGTTTATTTTAGCATCTTAACCCATCAACTGCCGCAATCCACTTGAATTTACAGATCAATTAGTGGCAATTTGTCTTATGAGAAAATTGTTAAAGGGTGAAATATTGGGTTCGAGTAACGTCAAGTGCACCAATAAATCTTATGGAATGAGTTGTTACAAATTTGGTTCCGTCCATTGCTTGATTAGGTCTGAAGAGGGAGGTAGTGGGAGAAGTACATTGATTGAACGTTAAATAGACTAAAGAAAATGAAAGGTAATCGCTAGCGTGACAGTTTCACTTCTCCGACCAAACTATTTTTTGTTCAAACCTTTCCATTAATAAACTTAAACAACATTAGAGTTTTCCCTCTCAGGGAGATTGTTTGAGAACTGAAAAAGAGATGCCTTAGCCAGCCTATCTGCCGGTTTATTACAGTCCCTAGGGATAAAACAAAAGGAGATAGAAGTAAAGGATCGGCTCAACACGCTTATGTCGTGGAGTATCCCTCGGAGAGCAATCACATCTTTGTTTCTTGTGATCATATCAATAAGGCACTTTGAATCTGATGCACAAATTACATTTTTGATGCCTGCAGAAATCGCCTTCGAGAGGCCTGTTTTTAGCGCTAGCGCTTCTGCTGCTAGTGCTGAAGCTACATAGCGTTGAGACGTTAATCCTTGAAAGCGGTGTACTCCTGTTGAGTCTGTGCAGATCCAGCTCAAACCACCTGCAAAAGTAGAGCTATTCCAAGCAGCAGACTTTCTCTGTCAAATTAATTTAGGGATTTGACAGAGAAAAATCTGAAGCAGCCCACAACTTACAAGCCACATTAAAAATATATATTTGCTAGGATTTTAGTATAATACTTATTCACATTAACATGACGAAGCCCAATATACTAACACGACGACTGGCCCACACACAATTTGGAGATGCCACATACCACAATTTGCCCTATGCTTAATAATGAGCTCGCTCTCTAAAGAGAAAGAGAGATCGAATTCAACTTTATTTATATAGATAGATAGATTCTATAAAAGTACTCTTTAGATTTTTAACTGTTTTTAATAGATATATTTATACAACACCATGTTTCGTTGTACACTATGTTACAGTCAGATCTGAATGTAGTATTATCCGATTAAACTAATATTATTTTATAAATATAAATAAATAATGATTAATTTTAATTTTAAAAACCTTAGGACATATTCAACTAAATATTTGAGGTGATTTGTATTAAAAGGACAAAACCAATATTATTCAAACGTGAATTTTAAAAACACTTCAAAATTTAGTGTTATTAAACTTGTTATTTCATAAACATTCTGAAATCTGTTATTATTGAAAAAAAATTTTAGTTAAAGATTTAGAGTTATTTAAGTGTTTTTAGAGTATTCGAGAGTAATTTTCCAACTACATAAATAAAGATTTAAATTTTATAATTTTAGATAAAATTTTAGAATGGTTTAACAAAATCACACTAAATTTTTTAATTCATTTACAATCATCTAAAAGCTCATGAAATATCAAATCACGTATAATTTTATATTCAATATACACCCCTAAGGTATTTGAATTAGTGTTAACTAATTCAAAGTGATTGACTTAAAAGTTAAAAGATACGCAATTAATTTCTACAAAAGAAAATTTAATTTTTTTTGACTTTCAATAAAAAATATGCACCCACACATCAAATGTAAACTGTACATAACTAAGATTATAAGGAAAGAAAGCAAAATATTTATGATTTTTAAAAAATAGTCTCAAATATAATTTTGTACTACTACGCAAATTGATAGTTACTACTATCGTACACCTTGTAACACCTATTTGAAAGCAAAACCAGATGATGCTGTTTTCTGCACTTTTTTATTTTGGTTAAGATGTCCTCGTACTACTTACATGATAAAGGATGTAACTGATAGATGGGTACCCTTGATAGATTAATCAAAGGGTACAAAACTTTCGAACATTTTCCACCAGGCACCAATAAGAACCATACTAAAAAAATTGGATTTTGTTTCCATTGAATATCCATTAACAACTTTTATTATAGTCCAAAGTTGTCGGCAACACATGAAATAGTTTCCTAACATTTAAAAATCATAAAGAATTGGTAGTTTATTTGTAGGTGATCTATTTGGCTAATCTTTTTGGTCATTAACCCAAGTTATGTTAAGAACACTGAACGTTGAGATAATGAGCTTTCGTAACATAAATTCCAAAATTAAATTGTTGCAGAAGTAATAAAATGAATAAAAATATATTTTATTTTATATCAGGATATGCTATCGGCAATTAGTATGACATGTTATATTTTACGTGCAGCTGTGTCACAGTTCATTATTAGTTTAATTTAAACTTAATCATGTAATTTATGATAAAAATCATGTAATATTGAGAAACAGATGTTTCCATTTCAATTAGTTTGGACTGTGGACCTAATCATCATCGTGGATAGAAGAAGAATTTTTGAAAGACTGATTTATTAATTTACTCTATATCCATATCACATTGTCAAACTTGGTTTGATAGATCCTAATCTCATTTTAGAGAAGCTTAGAATAAGATTAGCACAAACTTCAAATAATGTTCACGAATTAGGTCTACTCGAATATTCCATGAGGATATAATTAAGTATAACATTAGTATATAACGAGAAATAGACCAAAAAAAGCATTGGTTGCTTTTATTTCTCATGTTTTGATATCGTCCTAAAGTTAGTATCAAGAGCTGTTTAGACTTTTAGTGACTGCGAAAGGTCGCATAAAAACCTGCTTTGTTTTGCTTAATTAGCTCAACCCATCCCTGACCTATTAATTAATTAATCATATTTGAGGAAACCCTAATCAGAATGCTGTACTTTTTGATCTGTCATCCAAATATTGCATTAAATTTCTATATAATACTTCCTCCGTTTTTTATATTTGACGTTTTAAGATTATTCACATAGATTAAAAAATATTTAATTTTTTATCATTTTCTAAATAAAAACATCATTAATTTTTTACCTAACCACAATTCAACCAATAATAAAATAGAAAGTATTATATCATTGGTCATCTAACATTAATTACTAATAAATTTTACATAGAAAATTAAAAACGTCAAATAATTTGAAACAAAAAATTTTCCCCAAAACGTCAATTATTAAAAAACGGAGAGAGTAATATATATACATATCTATAGAATCTTAGATACTATTAAAATATTATTAAGATTTGAAATAGATCAAACCGTCATATCGAAAACGTCAATAGCTCTTCTCTAGGTTCAAGTTCCCCATAGCTTTCCTATAAAAATTTAACATCATATTTTCATCTAATTTTCCAACTAATGGTCTAATGCACATAATTTAATTTTATTTTTAATATATTCATTTTAACAATTCAACTGTTAAACTGAATCAATACTTCCGTTATAGTAATAAGTTTTACAAAAAAAAATATTTGCCAACTTTTAAAAATTCAATCAAGTTGATACAAAATTAAATATTTAATATAATAAGTTTTACAAACAAAATTTTTAGTATAATATACATATGATTTCAGCTTTGCCGTAAACTAAGCAACCATTCCAGTGTCAAATTATAATATGTGGGTTTCAAAAATTTGAAGTGTTTAAAAACTAGAATTCATTTTTAAAACATTCTGATTAAATCTTGACTTTGAATTAAGCTTTACGTAGTTACAAAAACTGTATTGCATTAATACCAATAAAAGGCAAAATATATAAAAGTTGTATTAATAATCAAGCAATAAGAAATAAAGTTTTAACGAGAAAGTCATTGTTATCATTTAGAGTGATCTATATGTTGTAATTATAAACTCTAAAAGCGACATGCAGTATAATATTCTCTTATCTTTTATAAAATTAAGCTTTTAAGGAGCCAACCTGCACACTTGTCTTAATAATCAGGCAACAAGAGACAGAGCCGTTCCTGATTAGAAGCTGGTGAAGCATATGCTTCGGGACCGGAGCTAATATATAAAATTATGGGACCAATTTTAACAGAAATATCTTCTAGTTTAATTGGTAACAGTAATTCTTACTATTGTAGAGAACATATGTTCAAACCTTCAGTACTGCGTTTTTCAGTTTTATAGGATTTTTAAAAAGAAAAAGAACTAAAAAAAATTCGGGATTCTGGGCCAACGTTTCTCAGGCACGGCCATGACAAGAGAATAAAGTTTTAACTTGAAAGTTATAGTTATCTTTTAGAGTGATCTATATGTTGTAATTATAGACTCTAAAAGTTACATGTAGTATCTTTTATATACAGTATTTTTATATACATAGATTATGCTTTTAAGATTCCGGCATATTCTTCCCATGAATGAATTATGAACCCATATTTTATAACTATATGATTACTATACATAAACGTGGCCGACAATACATAAATTTAGCGCAGAACATATTATATTTGCGATGGCTAAAGTTCTAGAAATATGTCAATATCAATACTTACGCTTCTGTAGCCTGTAGGCATGACTTGTGGAGATTTAAAACATTAAAACACGAATTGGAAGAAGACGTTTTATTTTACCAAAAAAAAAGACCTTCTATATATTACTTCATAAAACGGTTTTAATGGATTCCATCTGTAAATATTTAGACTAGTCCAAAACGATGCAGTCAAACATATTTGTTCAATGTAATGCGCCGTATCAATAAATCAAATTAATTATATAGATTTTTTTTTAATTTAGAATGTTACATTTCTGTTATAAATTCAATAGTTTTTGTTTTGCTAAAAATTTCAATAGTTGATACATCTTCGAATTATATAATAGTGGCAATGTGTAAAAAGTACAGTCAAAGACTCATTTAACCTATGAAATATAATAGAAGTGTCGCTCCAAATATATATATTTTTTTTTTCTTTTTCCATTTCAATGCTTATACCCTTTTATTAATTAATAATCACAATGACTTTTGAAAAATTAAGATATTTTTGAATCTTTAGTCTTTGTACGAGTAGAAGAAGACATTGCTGGTGAGCTACAGCGAACAATTCCTTTGTTAGAGCATCTTGATCTATCTTCCGAAATGGCCTGACCAAAATTTGAATGGCTCGGCCACTCCGACGGTAACGGGCTAAGCATAGGCCCGTAAATCCCGGCGGTGGTCTCACGTGATGCGACTGCGTTGGCCGTGGAGTGGCTAGCTTGTGGGACCCAAATTCCACCGACGACCACGAAATGTTGAGTCTGAGAGTCTTTGTTGTTAGGAATTGTTTGGCTAGGTCGTTTTGTATGCAGCCTGTATTTCTATTTATTATCCAATAATAAAAGAATAAAAAAAATTAGTGATAAAATGAGCAAATTTTTTTGAAGAAAATAAATTCAAACAGTCATTTTAAAAATATACTTAGAGCATCCACACCAATGAACCCCTTTTGGGTTCATCTTTTCTTTTTTTATTATTAATTTTTTTTTGTTTTTCTTTTTTGTTTTTAAAAAAAAAAAAAGATAGATCAATCGCGGGCCGCCACGTGTCGTGGAATCCGCGCTACAGTGATGAACTTTAGGAGAGAGAGAATCACTAGAGAGAGCTTTAGGAGAGAGAAGATTATAGAGTTTTGTTATTTTAATATTTTTTGATGTTGAAAAGTGTGAACCCATCTATACTTTTGATGGGGGTTCTCTTTGATGGGGATGCTCTTATAAACCGACAAACTTTTACTGTAGTAGTCTTCAAAATCCACGTGCACAAAGTATCTCAATTTGGCAAAGACGCTTATTTAAATTATGTACCAATTATGGAATTTTTATTTTTTTAATTTAATTTTACTAACCTGTAAATGACTTTTGACTTCATCATTTGTTAACCCGTCAACCTTCATTAGCTCTCTAATCTGTTTCGGCGTAGCTACTGCAACATTTCATAACGATACGAATTAAGTGAATTTCATGAACCCTAATCAGAATAATAGATATTAGAAAATGTTAAATGAAATTAAAAAAACGCACCATGAGGACCACCAAGCTGTTTAAGAACGTTCAAGAAGCGTCTGTGCAACTCATGCGACCAACACCGCCTCTGCTTTCTTTGCCCTCTCACACTGCTGCTGCCGCTGCCGCCGCCACCGCTGCCGCCGCCACCGCTGCCGCCGCCACCGCTTCCGCCTTTATCGGCCTCCGTCTTTTGTTGACCGCTTCCGCCGCTATTAGTAGCAAGAGATACTATGTAGTCATTTTTTCCTTTGCTCGTTTCATAGCACGGCTGATGTGACCCTGCTCCTTTGATCGGTTCTGTCACCGTTTCTGTCTCTTGTTGTGAGTGTTCCTGAAAAGACAAGACAATAATCTTGAGAATTTAGACAATATTATTAATCTTTCCCAATATTGTTTATTCTCAAAACAAAGAAAATGAAATCTCTCGATTGTTTGAAACTCAAATTAACATTATGTTGATATTTCTAAATATATATATATATATATATAATATATAAGCAAACAAAATATATCAAAATGTAAAGCCTTTTATTATAGCAGGATCAACCATAGTTTGTTAGGGTGGAAATTTTCTTAAAAACGTTTCTTAACTTTTAATTAAGAAAATTTAATAATAGTTTCTTAAATTAGACATATGAACCATCTATTAGCGGAAAAGTGAAAAAAAATTATGTTAACAACCCCACCTTAAAATAACGGAGTTTATCATGGCCTTTAGTATCTTACCAAATTATTAGAAGGAGCTGCCTCAGGTTGGTTCCAGAGCTGAACAGACTTGAGCCATTCAGATTTCATGTTCTTGTCAACGAAATCTATGCCGGTGTCATGAGATTCGTGTTCCACATCATCATCCTCTTCCTCTTCCTCATCAGTGGAGTTTGAAGAGTGTTTGATAGGTAAGAATAGATCCAAGACTGGTCCACATTCTCCGGTGGTCTGCTCCGAGCACTCCGGTTGTCCGTACAAGGTATCCGTCGTTGTCCCTGATATCTCCTTTTTATATGCCTCGATCGCTAAAATTCCCAAATCAATAAATAATTTAAATCTTTAGATCTAACATTAATCCACATATTTACACAGTCTCAATATCTCATACATACTTATTTTAAAAAGTAAATTTCAATAAACATAGATCGAAATTTTCTATATAATTTGAAACCGATCAAGATATTGCGACTAGTGACATCGAAAATACGTTATACATATTATATATACAAACGTTGATGCATATGTATGTTTAGAATAATACCTTGAGTGACAAGCTCTAAGCAAAGAGGAAGCTCGCGTTGGAAGACATTGATCTTGCGACGTTCTTCTTCAAGAGCTTCGATGTACTCACAACATCTTTCATGTTTCTCGTTATAACTCTTCATATTGCTTAAGCTCTTAATCATGGTGATTTTTCAGATTAATCCACCTTTTTATAGCTAAGCATTATTACTCTTTAAACAAGAGGATGGGGTTGTGTCTCTTTATAAAGAGAACAAATATATGGCTCTATAGGATTTCTCAAGGATCATTATCTTGAAAGAGAAGTCGAGTCGTCGCATTGCAAGTCGAATCTTAGCTTTTGTTTATAAAATATGTATATACCTTTATCCCCCAATTTAATAGTATAATATACAATTCACAAATTAGAATATGCAAGTATAGTACTTGTCTTGTTGTAGTAGTGTGGATATGGAGTAGTGAATATCCGTCGTTATGATTCCAAGTTTTGTTTTTCTAGAATTGTTTAAATATCATTTGGGTATATCCAAGCAAGTGTGTAGACTTATACTAGTAAAAATGTCTTTGTAGCTATATGTGAAACTAGGTGATTGGTTTGTTATTACTTATACATTGTGCTAACGAATTTTAATTAAAACCAATGAATATTAGATGCTATTAGACTATTTGATTTGATATAAATATGTATGTTTCAGTAGTTATGTTTGGTTCTATCTAAACCGAATAAATTTTATTTAAATATATATATATATATGTAGTATAATGTATATATTCTCGTATATTATTTTCACATACAAACTCTAATCATTTTTAGTTTGATTTGTAGATAAATATTATGTCGTTTCTAAATTAATTACGTGGGCAAGAAAATTGAAATACAAATCCTAAACCAGCCGGCAACCCCCACCCAAGTAACGGCATGAGCTATTTTGTATTATAAGCACTAATTTTACCGATACAAAATTTATATAAAACACTGAAAATATATTTTGTAATATCCAAAAAAGAAAAGCCAAATGTCTCTTCGTAGATGGCCGAAACATGGCAGAAGAAAAAGCCATACATGATAAACCTCGGTATATTTGTAAGAGATAAGAAATTCAAATGTCAATAAGACCTTGACGCTTTGTTGAATTCGTGGTAACCTTATCCATAAATACAAATAGAGAAATTTGGTTACAGCCTACAAAACTAAATATATAACCATTACAAATGTTTGACTAGGATATTCTATATATATTATACGTTAATACTTTTTTATCTTTGATATCACACGAACCACACATTTTTTTTCTTTTCTTTTTGTTTATAATTTCATTTTTTCTATTTCTAATCACTTTATTTTCATCAACATCGGTCACTTCTATTTGTAACATTATCACTATCACCATTGTTAAGTGTTTCATTCTTCGCCACCATCACCGTTTTTACTATTGTCATTATTGTCTTCATTGTTTTCTTTTTCACCTCGTAGATGACAGTTATTTTACTTTTCGCTGCTCTCGTCATTTCCATCATTGTTGCCACTATTTTTACCACTTTTTTTCAACCACTGTTACCAATTGCGATCTTTTTACTTTTTTTCCACCGTCTATTTTTTTCTATTATATGCAATGGTTTCTTCTTCACCTATACTCAGACAACTCAACCAACTTCTCTAATCATATCTTCTTTTCGCCTCGTGATTTTTCTTCTTTTGAAATGTAAATTTTATTTAATTCTATTCTATTTAGTGAATATATAATAGAAATGTAGTTTTAGAGTAAAAGATATGTGTTATATTTTTTGTTGTATCAGTTTTATAAATCAATTAGTTTACACTTATTGATTAAGACTAACCAATTACAAACAACAACATACCAATACTATATTATTGAAAATCGATAATGGCCAAGAATATGTTAAACACCGTGAACCAGTAAGACAAAGTCTATACTATTTAGATATATAATGTGGTATATCATAGGATATGGTATTAAATCTCAAAATTGGAAAAGATGAACAGTTTTGGCGACAGTGCCACCAACTCCTCTTCAAACAGATATGTATTTCTTTCAAACTAAATAAATTATTATTAATACGAATATCTCATTTTATTCTATATTATGTATGTAAAATAATCTCTCCCTCTTCCTTTTCGCGATGTGTTGTTGTTATAAATCGCTTGCTATTATATTAACAAATATAATATAATATTATATACAATATTGCATTGACGACTGATCACCTGCAGAAAAGAAGAAACTCGTCCAATATCATACTCCCTCCAGTTTTTATATTTGACGTTTTAGAGAAAAAAATTTGTTCCAAATTACTTGACGTTTTCAATTATCTATGTAAAATTTATTAGTAATTAATGTTAGATAACCAATGATATTATAGTTTTTATTTTATTATTAGTTGAATTGTGGTTATGTACACAATTAATGATATTTTTTTGTTTAGAAAATGATAAAAAATTAAATGTTTCTTAATCTATGTACATAATCCCAAAACATCAAATATAAAAAACGGAGTGAGTATCAAATTGTCAGATATACCGATGCATGACTATATTCTTAATTTTTCTTTACTATGTACATTGCACAAAATCACCCATACAAATATTATACTTGACAAAAAAAAAACAAATATTTTAGTCTTAATGTGTATAACCAGGTAATACTCTGTGATGCGAGTCCAGAGTGCCTATTTATATCTTCTGTTTTTTGACCGCTAATTTTAGTTCCATCTATTACCAAGTAAACTAAACATGCGAATGTTTATTTTCAGTATAATGGCGAGCGAATACCTTTCCAAATCAAGGCATAGAATAATGTGATAAACAGAAATTATATGCTAGATTGTTATTATATCCATCTTATTTTCAAATTTATATGAAGTTAAATGTGAAAAATCAAGGGCTCAACTAGCTGTGTCGAAAAAAGGTCGTCTCTGGAAATGGAGACTTGTGTTTAATTAGCTTATTTGTCTTGATTGGATTGAAATATGTGCTTAATTAATACTCCCTCCATTTCTGTCGTTTTAGAAAAATTTTTTGTTACAAAATAACTGTCGTTTTCGACTTTCGATGTAAAATTTATTAATTTTATGTTGCATTTTATTTTTCTATTGGTTGAAATATGGTTAGGTGTATAGGTAATTGTGTTTTTATATAGAAAATATGTAAAATTAATTGTTTTCTTAATCCGTGTGTAAAAACCTAAAGTGAAAGAGAGAGAGTATTAAATTAGTTGGCAAATACAGTCCTGAGATGTGGATTATGAGCATTGGATTATAGTTGTCCCTTCGGAGTCTCAAAAAGCCATATTGACCGTCAAGACCCTAAGCGACCGCAACCAACGAAATGATACCATAATGTTTATATGAAGCCCATAAGGTCCAATTTATATGGGTCTTAACTTAGGCTTTATTTATTTGAAAACACATCAATTTTCCTTCCACATTTCTCCAATTTTCTTTTTCTTTTTTAGGGCAACCTCAAATTGAAGAAGTTGTTGTTCCATGATTATTTATCAAATCGGGCACTGGTGACATACGATCATGTGATACTGCTTTCTCTGATAAATATACATCATACATTTTTTTTGTATTTCCAGAGGTTGCTCTTTGTTTTATAAATTGGATTATTGTCAAGTATATAACGTAATCCTTTGCTTCTTCCATCAAATGTTTGTCCACCAAGTTGGCAATGGTAATCTTTGTGTTTCCTGGTTTGCTTCATATATTTTCTAGTTAATCATGTTCAGTTGGATGAAAAAAGAATAATTAAAAGGTTTAGAAAATGTTTACTTGTCAACAGAAACACATTACACACTACCAGAGTTCATTAGATCAACTAGAAAGGACTTCGGCCATTATGTCAGAGATCCTTAATTCGAGTGACAACAGGGATGAAACCAATATTACATGATATGGTTTCGGGACTGGGGGGATTAGGGCTTCGACCCGAACCTTCTAGTAATTCAAAAAAAAACACATTACACAAGTCATCCAAAAGATTCGATTATAAGCAAAACGACAATACTATAAAATAAAATTATTATAGGGACACGAGAAAATACAAAGTCTAGTTAGTAAAGTTTTGACGGTTGCGGCTGGCTCCGTGGCCTTAGCTTTCGCGCCGGTAGGGGTAGCTCTCATCATAGCCAAATAAAACACTGGTCTAGAGCCTTCTCAAATATTTTCAAAATATATTCTATTGGAAAAAATCACAAAATTTGTAAAAATAAAATAAAATTTAATAAACCTTACTAAATTGTTTAGAACTCTTTTAATCTCAGAACCGTCCCTGGGCGCCGACTTCATGTCCTTCAACGGAGGAACCGAATTTCCAGTGAGCTCCGCCGGCAAATCGCCAGCAAGACCCTTGAGGTAAAAAGTGTAGAACAGTTTGGTTGAACACACAAGCTGACGAAGCTTAGCATGTTCGTACGCACCTTCAAAGATTCCGGTACCACCAGTGACAGCGAGGAACATATCTTCGTAAATCAAGTATTTTCCATGTACGGAAAAGTGACTGTAGTCTCCGAAGTAGAAGGTAGAAGCTGTAACTGGCTTTGAATCGGTCACCGTTCTTTTCCAAAACATGTTGAATTAAGACGCAGAGACCGACGGTGATTCCCACGTGTTTTTTGAGATCTTCGGTGTAGATCTTGTTGGTGAAGGGAATTAGATCACCGAGACAAAACTCTGGTTTCTTGCCAAGTTTTCGAACTAATGGACTATTTCGGTAGGATCAAATTCTCTGGTGGCCACTTTTCAACTAATTTTTAACATTTAAAATTAAATGGAAATGAGTAAAAAATTCAGAAAACCTAAAATTTCAAAGTAATTATAAATCCAACCAGACCTGCCCGAACCCAGACCCAAGACCCAACCCAAAATTTTAACTTAAACCCCCCAAAATCAGACACAACATTGAAACTTCCGTCAATCTATTTTCATCTTTTCAAACACAACAAAGTAATTTACTCCATCCCCTTCATCACCTATTCACATCTTTTGCATCACGCCTTCGAGAAAGTCTCCTATAAGAGCAAAAAACCAAGGTACTAGAAGAAGAAGAAGAAGAAGAAGAAGAAGTGGGCGAGAGAGACTGAGGCACTGCCACTGCATTCTAAAGTGGCTCCGACAGAGAATGAGACAGAACTGGGTAAGACAGATCGACTGCCGCATCCTACAACATCTCTGATCCCTGGCCACGAGACACGCCTGAGATAGAGAGATCGACGCCGCGTTCAACCGTGTTTCTGACTCAGGCACAACAACATCCTTCGTCTTCTGGATCTTTAACATAATCGCGTTCTCCTAAGCTACCAGAAGAAGAAGAGGAAATTGGGCCTACTAAACTCTGCACCTCAGGTACAACTAGTAGTAGTAGTAGAACTACGTTGAAAACTTTCAACGAAAACTACAACTAGGAGTTCAAGTTGTTGAACTAATACTCTGGAGGAATATAAAGTGTTAAACTAGTAAAATTACTAGAAGTTTTAAGTGTTAAACTAGTACAACTAGTATAAGTTGATGTGTTGAACTAGTAGAACTAGGAGGAGTGGAAGTTGTTGAATTAGTATAACTAAAATGTGGACAACTAATCGAGCTAGCATAACTAAAATGTGTTTAACTAGTAGAATTACCAAAACTTTAAAGTGTTAAGCTAGTACAACTACAAGAAGTTAATATGTTTAATTAGTACAACTAGGAGACATTTAAGTTGTTGAACTAGCACAACTATGAGCCATATAATAAAAATGAGTTCTACCAGTTGAACTGATACTATTGGAAGTCCTGTAGGCTTCAATCAAGATGCAACCAACACAAATTCATTAGCACCCTTAACAAGTTACATAAATCAGAAAAAGGTGGTTTCGCGAACACCCCCATCACTTTGATTTCGGTTGCACAATTCTTACGAGATCTTGCTTCTTGTCTGATATTTACAAGAAAGTTTTGTGTGATACATGATATCACTTCAAGGACTTTAATTGGTGCGGGTGAAGAACGTAATGGGGTATATCACTATAAAGTCACAATGGATATTCAGGCTGGCAGTGTTGTTCGGTTGCAAAGTCAACATTTGTGGCATTGTCTTTTCGATATCGCTTGTCTAACTGGACTCTTCTCTTACTTGAGAAGTTAGGAGTAGCAAGTGCTTTACAAGATTCTTTGTTTTCATTGAAATATAATTTCAAAGACATATCAAAATTGTCAAGAATGACAATGGAACATAATTTACATGTATGCGACAATATTTTTTCGAGCAAGGAATCATACACCAGAAAGTCATGTGTCTATACACCACAGAAAAACGGATGCATTGAACGCAAGCATTGACATGTTCTGAACATTGCTAGATCTCTTCTCTTTCAAGCACAATTACCAGTTCGGTTCTGAGGAGAAGCAATTTGTATCAGCAACGTTCTTAATCAATCGCACGCCTTTGGTGGTTCCTAAAGGCAAAATGCCTTATGAATTACTTTATGGATCTCCACCAACATACGAGAATTTACGAATATTTGGTTCTCTCTGTTTTGCTCGTCGCATACTTTGGGACAAAGACAAGTTTCAAGAAAGAAGTCTCAAGTGTGTGTGTTCCTTGGTTACGAGTTTGGCAAGAAAGGATGGGTATTTATGGATTGGAAAAAAATAAGAAGTTTGTTTCACATGACGTTCTATTCCAAGAAGAAACATTTTCTTTTGCAACATCTTCTTTCATCACCAGTTATGACTCACCTCCAGCTCTTTCAAATGACATTCACCCAGCTGTGTTCGATGAAATTAACAATACCTTGCCGGTTATAACACCTCAGGATGAATCAGTGACATGGGGATATGTTTCTACATCCAATGATCCGACTGCAGTTTCAGTAGGCTTAGAAAAATCTCCTATAACTACAACGACTGAACAGACTGATGGCGCACTTGGACGAGGCATGCAAACTAAAGTTCCATTGGTTCATTTAGAATCGTTTCTTACATACTCTGATCAATGCGAAGAAAACTCTATTCACGTTCTTTCACCTGTCTCCGATCAAAAGTCTTCAAGTAAGTGTGCATATCCCTTAACTGATTACTTGTCTTCTCACCATTTTTCTCCAACTGAGTAGATGTTCATTGCCTCGATCACTGCTTTTGTTGAGCCTCAGTCTTATAAAGAAGCTGTGAAATACAAGGTTTGGCGTGATTCTATGGATAATGAGCATGGCTCTTTGACCTCTGCTCGTACTTGGACAGTCACAGCTTTGCCATAAGAGAAGCGAGTTATCGTTTCCAAATGGGTTTATCGCATAAAATATAATCTAGATGGCACATTTTGTAGGCATAAATCACGTTTGGTGGCTCTTGGTAACAGGAAAAAGTAGAGGATGGATTACAAGGAATTATTTGCTCCAATCATCAAAATGGGAATATTTCAAATTTTTCTCGGAGTAGCATCAACACGAAACTGCGAGTTCCATTAGATGGATGTTCAAAATGCTTTTTTACATGGAGATATCGATGAAGAGGTTTATATGAAGTTGCCCCCAGTTTGTGAGACAGACGATCCAACTCAGCTATGTCGCCTTCACAAGTCCATATATGGACTAAAGTAGTCTCCGCGTCGTTGGTTCTCTAAGCTATACACAGCTCTTCTCGAGTTTGGTTTTCTACAAAGCACTTCCGACTACTATTTGTTCTCCTATGTCAAAAATGGTGTTGTACTATATTGTCTCATCTATGTTGATGATCTCGTAATTGGAGGCAACAACCCTGATTTGATCTAAAGCATATTTCAATAAGTGTTCTAAAATGACAGATTTGGGATTCCTAAAATACTTTATGGGTTTGGATATCTCACAAAATGCTTTTGGTATTTATGTTTGTCAAATATGCTTTAGACATTGTGACTGAATGTGGTTTGACAGGTTCAAAACCTGCTGAGACACCTTTGGAACATAATCATGGTTTAGCTACAGCCAGTGGTGAGTTACACAATGATCCAGAATAATATCGAAGGCTCATTGGCAGGCTCGTTTACTTGGTCATTACTCGACCAGAATTAAGCTATGCAGTACACATATTGGCTCAATTTATGCACACTCCTCTTCGACGTCATTGGGAGGCAGAACTTCGGATGGTCAGGTATCTCAAAGGATCTCCAGGGCAAGGCTTATTCCTCAGCTCGAAATCAAACTTATCATTATCTGCTTTCTGTGATTCAGACTGGGCAGCTTGCCCCTTGACTCAAAAATCTCTTTCGGGTTATATTATTCTGCTTGGTGGCTCTCTCATTTCCTGGAAAACAAAGAAGCAAAAAGTTGTTTCTCGTTCTTCTGCGGAGGCGGAGTATCGAACAATGTTTGATACTTATTATGAGTTAAAATGGATTACACCTTTGCTCAAGACTCTTGGCATTGTTCAATAGAAGCCGATTCCATTCGCGTGTGACAACAAGGCGGCTTTACACATCGCAACAAACCATGTCTTCCATGAACACACTAAACATGTGAAACTTGATTATCATCTTGTGTTGATGCTGTCAAGACTGGTTTTCTTGCTTCTCGGTATGTTAACACTACAATTCAACTAGCTGACATACTTACAAAAATTCTAAGACGTCAACAATTCCATTTCTTGTTATACAAGTTGGGTGTTCGAAACCTACACACTCCACCTGAGGGATAGGAAGTACGATATACTAGGATCTTTTAGTGATAAGATTGTATAGTTGTGATATATGCATATTTTTAGATTCGGAAATATCTTGTACTCTCGTGTATATAAACGAGCTCTCAAGTGAATGAATACAACAACCTCTTTCGCTGATTTAGCAATTATTAAAGTAGAGATTGGGATCTTGTGTTATATAATGAGTGAGATTAGTCTACGGGTGTGTATAAAATATAGACTGATATGATGATGAAGCTGCACGTGCGTATATTTAGTAAGTGGCCGGTTTCTTAAGACGAATTTCGACTCGGCTTCCATGGTCGGTCTCAAAGCGTAAGCTAGAGACTTTGTTAACTGAAAACCGAGTTATTACGTAGAAATGATATATGCGTCATTTATGTCTGGTCGGTGAGTTTAGTGAAGATGCAAGTAACTTATTTTGTTGTTTTTATTTTTGGTTTACTCATAATACAATGACAACTGGTTTTGTCTTTTTTTATGTGCCATTAAAATTAGGGAGAATTGCCAAGTGTGACTCAAAACTTGGAGTCAAACTCAAAAGAATACCCAAACTTGGGTCAAAGGCAAAAGTAACTTAAAAGGCTATTGAAATTACAATTATCCCCTTGTTTACAAACAAAAAAACAGAATTTTTTTTACGTTTCTAACCCTCGCAAGTCGTCAGACGACTTGAAAATAAGTCGTCCAGACGACTTAACTGAAAGTCGTCTGGACAGTTATTCTTAAACATAATTTAAAAATTTTGTAAAAAATATTTTGATAAGTGAAAAATGGGAATTATGTAATTAACATATGTTTTAAGAGATATAAATTAAGATATAACAAATTTCAATTGTTTTCAGCATAGATGAGTGAAAGTAGTGAGTCATGATATTCTTTAGTTTATGTTTCATCAACATATGTTGTAGTATTGTATGTGTTCTTAGGGTTAGATTTTGGAAAGCATTAAAACTGTTTTTGAAAAATTTAAAAATTACCTAAGCTTGTTCATTTCTGTGTATAGTAAACAGTATTGAAGTATAATTTGATTTTATAACGTGGTTAGCTAGTTAATTTAGTCATTTTAGTTTAGGGGTTCATTTTAGGGTCTGGGACGACTTAATATTTAGTCGTCTGTAAACGAACGACTAAATATTAAGTCGTCTGATGTACATTATCCGCCAGACGACTTATTGTAAGTCGTCTAAACCGGACGACTGTACTTTTAAAGCTAACCAGATTATTTACCCAATATATAAGGTGATTTTTTTTTGACTCACTTTTTCGTGAAATTCAGAAAACCCTAACGCCGTTTCTCTCAAAGGTGATTTCGAGACGATTTTGATCCGATACAAAACCAAGGTAAATCGAAGGCTTCTCTTGCAGATTTATGGGTTTTTATTAGGATGGATGTTGTTTTCCTTTACTTTTACCGTTTGGTTTTGTGTTTTCGGGAAATTTTGGTTTCAAATTAGGGTTTCAAAAATTGGGTATTTCAATCGACTTGTTGTTTAGTTAGGTTGGATGTTGTTTTCCTCTCATTTTACGGTTACGATTTGTGATTTCAAGCAATTTGTGGATATTTTCATTTCAAATTAGGGTTTCAAAGATTGGGGATTTCAATCGATTTGTGGTCTAGTTAGGTTGGATGTTGTTCTCCTCTCATTCGTCTGGCCAGCTTTCAAATGTTCTACTGGAAGTCTTGGTAGACTTATAATTAAGTCGTCTGGAAAGTCTTCCAGGTGGACGACCCAGACGACTTAATCTAAATCTTTCAGGTGGACGACCCAGACGACTTAGAATTAAAATGTTTCCAATTCGTTTCTTGTTTGCAGATGGCGAATCAGCATGAACCTCACTTCTTAAAGCCTCTGCTTCCTGGTTTCGACTGTGGCGTGGTATACACACGCTCTCTATTTCTCCTCTGTTTATTTCCTTTGCTTATCTTCTCCTTTGTTGACTTGTAGACAATACCACTTGCCTTCTACTCAAAACACATAGAAGGCAAGCCGAACCAAGGAAAATGGACACTACGATCGGACGCTTCACACCAAACTTGGGAAGTTATACAAGAAGGAAGAAGACTCACCGATGGTTGGGAAGCCTTCGCCCAAACACACTCCCTTTGCATCGGTGACATTCTCGTGTTCAAAAAGGAAGGAGACATGGTATTTCATGTGACTCCTTTCGGTCGTAGTGGTACTGAGATTCAGTATACACCTCCTCAAGGGGATGATGCTGCGGATGGTGCCTCAACTTCCTCGTCTCTTCCTAAATGATGGATGTTTGTCTTGCTATTGTCTTATTGTAATCTGCTTATAGCGGACTTGTAATGGATGACTTCTATGTTGTTGTCCCCTTGTTTCAAAATGTTTTTAAACCTATGACTTGTAATGGATGATCAACTTTTATAACTACAACTCTTTTTTCCTCTATGTACAAACCATGGTAACACCATTGTGGATGGTCTTAGTAGACGACTAATAATTAAGTCGTCTGGAAAGTCATCCAGCCGAAAGATTTGTCAGACGACTTAATTATTAGTCTCTGGTCAGTGAGTTTAGTGAAGATGCAAGTAACTTATTTTGTTGTTATAATTTTTGGTTTACTCATAAAACTACTTTACAATGATAACTGGTTTTGTTTTTTTTTTATGTGCTATTAAAATTATAATCAAAACAAACGATAGGTAGATTGGCTGAACGTGATAATATAAAGATTAGCTCAACATTCTTTCACTATATATACAATGTAGGTCTCTGCCACTTACAGATCTGAACTATTTCTCAAATTCCTTGGATATTGTGGTCCAATAACCTATATATATATATATATATATATATATATATATATATATAAACTTTAACGATAATAGTTCTTCTAACAATTAATTTTGACATAGCATCACTTCTGGTTACAAACAACTTGAATTACAGAATCTTAAACTGTGTTAAGAGTATTATTAGTGGGTAATTTCTCTATAAATCACTTTTTAATACTAGTGTGAATTTATCATGTAATTTAATGTTAAATATGAAAACAAAATTAATCACAAGATGATACATACTCCCTCTCTTTCTGTTTTATAAAGGGTATCATTTAAAAAACCTATGTTGTCTTCGTTGTAGACATCATATACTGACTGGATCACCAATAATTATTTTGTAATAGTTACTTCACTTTCCACAAACAATTTTTATTTTGTGATAAAATAAATGTTTTTGTTCTTCGATTAATAAATCAAAGACATGTTGCTCTAATACCAATTGAACTGATGTAGCAGAAACTGCAATAACACTTATCTTATTTAGTCTTTAAATGTCTAAGATCAATATTTTTTTTAAATTTGTTGAGATTTCTATAAATTTACCAAAAATAAAGAACAAATAGAGAACTCTTAATTTAATTTATCATATCATAACCTGAATAGAAATCTAAAGACTAAAAGATTATATATAAAAAACAACAAAACCCTACAACTTAAAAAATAATTATCTTAATAAAAAATAAATAAAAGTAATTAAAATATTTACAATATTTTCTAAATATTCCCTCTGCATCAATTTAGTGGAATGTTAATATATTTACACAGTTATATATAATATATATTTTATATAATATTTATATCAGTAAATTTAAGAGCAAACACCTCGTATCAATATATTTACGCGGTTAGTTAGGTGAGAATGTAAACTTGATTTATACGAGTATAAGAGCACATTTATTGGTGTAGTATGTTAAGTGAACTTCTAAACCAAAATAAGTTGATATTTTAATAAAGTTTGGATTGTTGAATTAATTTTAATTTTTAGAAAAAAAAAAAGTAACCTCACACATAGCACTTTATGTTTAGAAGAGTATCTTAAGGGCATTTTAATGCATGTATCTTAGCATGGGGTTCTTATTTTTCTTAAGAAACATTTTTTAAATTTTAACTAAGAAAACTTAAGAACCGTCTTTTATAAGAACCGTCTTTTAAATAAAAGACATAAGAGACGTCTCTTATCCGGAAAAATATAAAAAGAAAAGTCAAATCAAGTTAAAAACATCATCTTAAGAGACCCGGTTAAAGATGGGCTAAGAGTACTCTTTTTAGATACTTTTATTGTCTCTTTCATAATTTCTATAATATTTTCGGTTTCTTAATTTCTATAAGAGTGTATTATAGCTTGTAACTTGCAATTGTTATTTATTAAAAAACTTATAATATTTCAGTATACAAAGACACAAGAAGCATATCAATTTAATTAGTATAGTTACAAATAACTGCCCTAGGCTCCAATGCCTTAGCTTCGGGCGCAGGCTTCACGTCCTTCGACGGAGGAACCGGAGCGGATGTTTGATTTAACTTGTGTTTAACATAAACTTATAAATCGTTGCTTTTATAAAAAAATCCTTTGTATAATTTTAATGTTTTGTTATTTACATATAGAATAGAATATTATATTATAATATAGATGTTGATTATATTTTTTTTACTTATACATAATATTATATTCAAAACGTATAACTTGATGCAATTTGATGTAATTGTATTATTCATATATTAACTTGTTGTTTTTTTTAATTTTATTTTGAAATGAAACAACATACTAAAATTTTTAATTGTCAATATATAAATATCGATTTGGTTAGATAAACTTTGGAATTGTAATTATTTAATTTAAATTGATTTTAAATGCAGTACCAGAATCTGTAAATAAAAAAAATATAAAAATGAAATACTTAATTTATTGTAAATGCAAAGGCTAAATTTGTAAATAAAAGGAAGTATTTTTAATACTGCTATCCATGTATCCAAACAATCTTTATTATCCATGTTTCCAAACAAAATTCTAAAGTACTTCTACTTTAATAAGATAGATATATAGAAACTTTAACGATAATAGTTCTTCTAACAATTAGTTTTGACATAGCATCACTTCTGGTTACAAACAACTTGAATTACTGAAACTTAAACTGTGTTAAGAGCATTATTAGTAGGTAGTTTCTTTATAAATCACTTTTAATACTAGTATGAATTTATTATGTAATTTAATGTTAAATATGAAAACAAAATTAATCACAAGATGATACTCTCTCTCTCTCTCTCTCTCTCTCTCTCTCTCTCTCTCTCTCTCTCTCTCTCTCTCTCTCTCTCTCTCTCTCTCTCTCTCTCTTTTATAAAGGGTATCAGTTAAATACTTTTCACACATATTAAAAAAATAATTGAAATTTATTTATGTTTTTATTAATTACATATATTTAATCAATAATATTTGAGATAAATAGATACATTTATTAGGTCAATGCATTTTATAATTAATATTAAGCTGAAAATGAATATAAATTGTATTGAAATTCTAAAACGACATTTTTTGTATAAAAAAATGGTACAATAACATTTTTAAGAAACAAAAGAAATATTTATAAATATTTATAAATATTTATAATCTAGTTCTCTCAAAATATTCTAAAACTTTCTCAAATAAATATGTTTCTCACATTTTCTTTCATTTATAAATATTTAAAAATCGAATACTCCATGTGCTCTAAATTCTAATAATATATTAATTTTATGGATTTTTGGCTCAAAAATAATCGAATACTCCATGTGCTCTAAACTCTAATAATATATTAATTTTATGGATTTTTGGCTCAAAAATAATTGATAATTAATGAAATAATCTAAAATTTTAGCATATTACTCAAGCTATGTTTTTAACTTATGTGGAATATATCTCACACATGTTATAGGAATTATGACTCATAGTCCGATATCTACTGACAAAAAATGGCTCGATATCTCTACATTTGACTTATACTTCAAAATAATAGAGTGAACAATAGCTGAAATCATCAATTATGACTGGGTACGTACAAATATCAGGGTACTGGAAGGAGAAGATGCCATGGATCAAATTTGAGTTATATCTTAGTAGGAGTCAATTGGAGTGATGATGCAATGTTTTAACTGGGAAATTAAAGGAGAACAACTCAACATGGAAGAGGCCTCTGGAATGCTTTCTTGTATTTGGCTCATCGTCTTAGTTGCACTCATCTTCCTCATTTCCCATATCTTTTATCCTCTAGTTCGTAGATTCTCAATTTGTTAATTCAAGCTTCACTTTATTTATGATGTAGCGGAACTGCAATAACATAAAGATCTTATTTAATCTTTGAATTTTTAAGATGAATGTCTTCTTAAATTCATTGAAATATTTAGGGTTCTTAAATTCATTAAAATATTTAGGGATCTACTGAAAAATAAAAATAAAAATTTCAATTTTATTAATCAAATCATAAACTGAAAACAGATTTAAAGATTAAAATAAAACTCAAAAACATTAAAGCTAATTATCCTAATAATAAATAAAGAAAATAATTAAAATACTTAAAATATTTTCTTAATGTTTTTCTGCATTATTTTCTTCGGCTTAAAAAAGAATCGTACTCAAATTTTAATCGTGATATTCAAAAAATCTTTTTCTTTTCCCTTAACTTCGATTCGATCGATAATATCTTGCAAATAAAAGAATATGATTCCTTTCCATCATTATTTTATTCTTCAAATCTTTCGTACCAATACAAACCACAAGGAATTAATTTTTTTTCTTAATGTGCTCTTTGGCATAATGAAACAAACTTCCACTATCTCTATGCTCCTCACGAACACACATTCTTTGATATGGACCATAAGGTTAAAGTGGATGCACATGTGGATCAGTGATGTCTTCTTTAAAGACCATGCTTTGACTTTGTTTCACGACCACATCTTTTGATAATTGATCGACGAAATTTATCTTGCCTTCGTTGTAGACATCACAAACTGGATCACCAATAATTATTTTGCAATCCTTACTTCATTTTCCACAAACAATTTTTATTTTGTGATAAAATAGACATTTCTGTTTTTCGATTAATGAATTAAAGATATGCGGCTCTAACACCAACTGATGTAACGGAAACTACAATGACACAGATCTTATTTAGTCTTTAAATACCTATGATCAATATCTTTTTAAATTTATTGAAACTTTTATAGATTTACCAAAAAATAAAGAATTTTCAATTTTATTTATCAAATCATAAATTGAATACAAATTCAAAGAATAAAAGATTATATATAAGAAAACCACAAAACCTAAAACCTAAAAGATAATTAATTTAATAATAAATAAAGTAAATAGTTAAAATACTTACAAAATTTTCTAAATATTCTCTATGTGTCAATTTACTAAAAGATCAATATATTTACGCGGTTAGTTTGGTGAGAACGAGATTTATATGAGTATAAGAGTATCATTATTGGTGGAGTTAAGTGAACTTCTAAACAAAAAGAAATTGATATTATAATAAAATTTAGTTTGTTGAATTAATTTTAATTTTTTAGAAAAAAAATTAACTTGACACAGATAGCACTTTATGTTTAGAAGAGTATCTTAAGAACACTTTTAAAAAATACTTTTATTGTCTCTTTCCTAATTTCTATAATTTTTTCGGTTTCTTAATTTCAATAAAGGTATATTATAGCTTGTAACTTGCAATTGTTATTTATTAAAAAAAAATGTATAATATTTCAATATACAAAGACACAAGGAAGGAGCATATAAATTTAATTAGTATAGTTACAAGTAACTGCCCTAGGCTCCAATGCCTTAGCTTCGGGCGCAGGCTTCACGTCCTTGGACGGAGGAACCGGAGTTCCGGTGAGATCCGACGGCAGATCACCAGCAAGACCCTTGAGGTAAAAAGTGTAGAAGAGTTTTGTCGGGTACACAAGCTGTTGAAGCTTGACCTGTCCGTACGCACCTTCGAATATTCCAGTGCCACCGGTGATGGAGAGGAACGAGTCCTCGTATGTCAGGTACGGTCCTTGTACCGACAAGTGACCGTAGTCGCCGAAATAGAAGCTGTAAGTGGCTTCGAATCGGTCACCGTTCTTCTCTGGGACGTGTGCGATCACGACGCAGAGACCGGCGGTGATTCCCACGCGCTTCTTGAGGTCGCCAGTGTAGAGTTTGTTGGTGAATGGGACGAGATCTCCGAGACCGAACGTTAGACTCATGGCGTTTTTTAGGATCTTTGGGCTCTGTCGGTCTAGTTCATTGAGCTCGTACACGCTCAGTTCTTGAACTCTACCTGAATTTCAAGAACATAGGAAAACATATTAATATATATACATAAAATGTCCTAAAGAAACAAAAGGATCATTGAACTTACTTGGTCTGGAGTTTTCAATATTTCCTGAGTTCTGGGAGAGAGCTCTAGAGAGGGTGAGGTTCTTGGGAGTGGAAGTTGAACGAGAGGAGAAATATGGAACGTTCGATGAGAGCCCAAGAGTCTGAAAAGATTTAGAGGAACCAAGAAGAGAGGTACGATGACATGAGAGATTGTTGAGAGTTGTCATAGATATGGATTGGAGAGACATTGCAAAAAGAAAACTTGAAGACTTTGTGATTTGGTTGAAAGGCTTTGCGTTATGTGTGTGAGTTGAGTTTTACGAATGTCAGTGTGTGTGTGTATATATATACATGTTTGGGTGAAGAATGGTGATTTTGGTAATGAAATGGAACATGAGTTAGGTGGGGCTCTAACGAAAAAAAAAAGGATACTATTGAGGAATTTGGAGATAGTTTCCATGGTCGGCACGTGGAAATGAGGAAAATGGATGGTCCACCTTTTTGGAACTTGGATGAATTATGGTCCGTCCCTGAGTTCCTTACACAAAAACGTGCAATCTGTGAAGTTTTGAATGTAGACTCTAAGTCTCTAACTACATTCTTGGCCCAGATATAAAGCGAAGAAGACATTTGATTTAAATGCTTAGAGAAATAACTATCGAACTTTGATAATGCATTTGACTAAGATATGATAATACACCCATACGACAAAGCTATGGGGTTTGGTTGGCAAGTGGCAACCAATGATTGTCTGTCTAGAAGTTAGATATTTTCTTATTGTTGAAAAAGAAAAAAAGAACTACTCGGATAAATGATTATTAATTGACCTTATATACATTTTCAACATCTTATAACTTTTTTTTCATTTTCTCCCGTACTGTAAGCTTGTTAGATCTTATATCTTGTACTCTCGTGTATACGAGCTTTCATATGAATGAATACAACAACCTCTTTATTTGATTTAGCAATTATTAAAGTAGAGATTGAGGATCTTGAATTATTTAATGAGTGAGATTAGTCTATGGGTGTGTATACAATATAGGCTGATATGATGATAAAGCTGCACGTGCGTATATTTAATAAGTGGCCGGTTTCTAAAGACGAACTTCAACTCGGCTTCCATGGTCGGTCTCAAAGCGTAAGCTAAATAGGCAAATGATATGTGTCATTTATCTCTGGTCGGTGAGTTTAGTGAAGATGCAAGTAACTTATTTTGTTGTTATAATTTTTGGTTTACTCATAAAACTACTTTACAATGATAACTGGTTTTTTTTTTATGTGCTATTAAAATTATTATCAGAACAAACGATAGATAGATTAGCTGAACGTGATAATATAAAGATTAGCTCAACTTTCTTACACTATATACAATGTAGGTCTCTCGCATTTACAGTTCTGAACTATTTCTCAAATTCCTTGGATATTGTGGTACAATAATCTATATATATAGAAACTTTAACGATAATAGTTCTTATAACAATTAGTTTTGACATAGCATCACTTCTGGTTACAAACAACTTGAATTACTGAAACTTAAACTGTGTTAAGAGCATTATTAGTGGGTAGTTTTTTTATAAATCACTTTTAATACTAGTATGAATTTATTATGTAATTTAATGTTAAATATGAAAACAAAATTAATCACAAGATGATACTCTCTCTCTCTCTCTCTCTCTCTCTCTCTCTCTCTCTCTCTCTCTCTCTCTTCTCTCTCTCTCTCTCTCTCTCTCTCTCTCTCCTCTCTCTCTCTTCTCTCTCTCTCTCTCTCTCTCTCTCTCTTTCTTGTTTTATAAAGGGTATCATTTAAATACTTTTCACACATATTAAAAAATAATTGAAATTTATTTATGTTTTTATTAATTACATATATTTAATCAATAATATTTGAGATAAATAGATACATTTATTAGGTCAATGCATTTTATAATTAATATTAAGCTGAAAATGAATATAAATTGTATTGAAATTCTAAAACGACATTTTTTGTATAAAAAAATGGTACAATAACATTTTTAAGAAACAAAAGAAATATTTATAAATATTTATAATCTAGTTCTCTCAAAATGTTCTAAAACTTTCTCAAATAAATACTCCCTCCGTTTCATAATAAGTGTCGTTTTAGAGAAATTTTTTTGTTACAAAATAAGTGTCGTTTTCGACTTTCGATGCAAAATTTATTAATTTTATGCTGCAGTTTATTTTTCTATTGGGTGAAATATGGTTAGGTGTATAGGTAATTGTGTTTTTATATAGAAAATATGCAAAATTAATTGTTTTCTTAATCCGTGTGCAAAAACCTAAAGTGACACTTATAATGAAACAGAGGGAGTATGTTTCTCACATTTTCTTTCATTTATAAATATTTAAAAATCGAATACTCCATGTGCTCTAAACTCTAATAATATATTAATTTTATGGATTTTTGGCTCAAAAATAATCGAATACTCCATGTGCTCTAAACTCTAATAATATACTCCCTCCGTTTCTTTTTACATGATGTTTTAGAAGGTTTATGTTGTTTCAAAATAGATGATGTTTTAAGATTTTAAGGTATGTTTTGAGATTTTAAAGTTAACTTTAACTTTATTGGAAACTGTTCAACCAATAAAATTTTACAGTCTTTTTTATAATTGGTTGAATGATTTTAAAATTATATCTTTAAAAGTATTTTCTAGATAAATGTAAATTTCTTAATCTTTGTGCACTAAGCCAAAACTTCATTTATTAAGAAACGGAGGGAGTATTAATTTTATGGATTTTTGGCTCAAAAATAATTGATAATTAATGAAATAATCTAAAATTTTAGCATATTACTCAAGCTATGTTTTTAACTTATGTGGAATATATCTCACACATGTTATAGGAATTATGACTCATAGTCCGATATATACTGACAAAAAATGGCTCGATATCTCTACATTTGACTTATACTTCAAAATAATAGAGTGAAAAATAGCTGAAATCATCAATTATGACTGGGTACGTACAAATATCAGGGTACTGGAAGGAGAAGATGCCATGGATCAAATTTGAGTTATATCTTAGTAGGAGTCAATTGGAGTGATGATGCAATGTTTTAACTGGGAAATTAAAGGAGAACAACTCAACATGGAAGAGGCCTCTGGAATGCTTTCTTGTATTTGGCTCATCGTCTTAGTTGCACTCATCTTCCTCATTTCCCATATCTTTTATCCTCTAGTTCGTAGATTCTCAATTTGTTAATTCAAGCTTCACTTTATTTATGATGTAGCGGAACTGCAATAACATAAAGATCTTATTTAATCTTTGAATTTTTAAGATGAATGTCTTCTTAAATTCATTGAAATATTTAAGGTTCTTAAATTCATTAAAATATTTAGGGATCTACTAAAAAAAAAATAAAAATTCAAATTTTATTAATCAAATCATAAACTGAAAACAGATTTAAAGATTAAAATAAAACCCAAAAATATTAAAGCTAATTATCCTAATAATAAATAAAGAAAATAATTAAAATACTTCAAATATTTTCTTAATGTTTTTCTGCATTATTTTTCTTCGGCTTAAAAAAGAATCGTACTCAAATTTTAATCGTGATATTCAAAAAATCTTTTTCTTTTCCCTTAACTTCGATTTGATCGATAATATCTTGCAAATAAAAGAATATGATTCCTTTCCATCATTATTTTATTCTTCAAATCTTTCGTACCAATACAAACCACAAGGAATTAATTTTTTTCAGGTGGTGTTATTCAATGATGTATTTTAATAGAGTTTAAATCCAAACACAATCCACTGTTATTCGAACGATGATTATAAATTATATTTTAAAATCTAGTGTTATTCAATGAGTGATTTTAAATTCTGTTTTCTAAATCTAGTGTTATTCAATTTTTAAGGATTTTAAAATCCTTGTTTTTTGGATTGATTTCAAATCATTTCTTATGGAATCCTATGAATAAATATTGAACTTCAAAATCTAACGTATACTGCAGAGATTTTAGAATCCATTCAAGTTAACTATCTTAAAATTTTAAAATGTGATAGATTATAAAACAATATTAGTTGATTTAAAATCACTTAATGAATAACACCCCTAGTGTGCTCTTTGGCATAATGAAACAAACTTCCACTATCTCTATGCTCCTCACGAACACACATTCTTTGATATGGACCATAAGGTTAAAGTGGATGCACATGTGGATCAGCGATGTCTTCATTAAAGACCATGCTTTGACTGTGTTTCACGACCACATCTTTTGATAATTGATCGACTAAATTTATCTTGCCTTCGTTGTTAGACATCACAAACTGGATCACCAATAATTATTTTGCAATCCTTACTTCATTTTCCACAAACAATTTTTATTTTGTGATAAAATAGACATTTATGTTTTTCGATTAATGAATTAAAGATACGCGGCTCTAACACCAACTGATGTAACGGAAACTACAATGACACAGATCTTATTTAGTCTTTAAATGCCTATGATCAATATCTTTTTAAATTTATTGAAACTTTTATAGATTTACCAAAAAATAAAGAATTTTCAATTTTATTTATCAAATCATAAATTGAATACAAATTCAAAGAATAAAAGATTATATATAAGAAAACCACAAAACCTAAAACCTAAAAGATAATTAATTTAATAATAAATAAAGTAAATAGTTAAAATACTTACAAAATTTTCTAAATATTCTCTATGTGTCAATTTACTAAAAGATCAATATATTTACGCGGTTAGTTTGGTGAGAACCAGATTTATATGAGTATAAGAGTATCATTATTGGTGGAGTATGTTAAGTGAACTTCTAAACAAAAAGAAATTGATATTATAATAAAATTTAGTTTGTTGAATTAATTTTATTTTTTTAGAAAAAAAAATTAACTTGACACAGATAGCACTTTATGTTTAGAAGAGTATCTTAAGAACACTTTTAAAAGATATTTTTATTGTCTCTTTCCTAATTTCTATAATTTTTTAGGTTTCTTAATTTCAATAAAAGGTATATTATAGCTTGTAACTTGCAATTGTTATTTATTAAAAAAAAATGTATAATATTTCAATATACAAAGACACAAGGAAGGAGCATATAAATTTAATTAGTATAGTTACAAGTAACTGCCCTAGGCTCCAATGCCTTAGCTTCGGGCGCAGGCTTCACGTCCTTGGACGGAGGAACCGGAGCTCCCGGTGAGATCCGACGGCAGATCACCAGCAAGACCCTTGAGGTAAAAAGTGTAGAAGAGTTTTGTCGGATACACAAGCTGTTGAAGCTTGACCTGTCCGTACGCACCTTCAAATATTCCAGTGCCACCGGTGATGGAGAGGAACGAGTCCTCGTATGTCAGGTACGGTCCTTGTACCGACAAGTGACCGTAGTCGCCGAAGTAGAAGCTGTAAGTGGCTTCGAATCGGTCACCGTTCTTCTCCGGGACGTGTGCGATCACGACGCAGAGACCGGCGGTGATTCCCACGCGCTTCTTGAGGTCGCCGGTGTAGAGTTTGTTGGTGAATGGGACGAGATCTCCGAGACCGAACGTTAGACTCATGGCGTTTTTTAGGATCTTTGGGCTCTGTCGGTCTAGTTCATTGAGCTCGTACACGCTCAGTTCTTGAACTCTACCTGAATTTCAAGAACATAGGAAAACATATTAATATATATACATAAAATGTCCTAAATAAACAAAAGGATCATTGAACTTACTTGGTCTGGAGTTTTCAATATTTCCTGAGTTCTGGAGAGAGCTCTAGAGAGGGTGAGGTTCTTGGGAGTGGAAGTGGAAAGAGAGGAGAAATATGGAACGTTGGATGAGATACCAAGAGTCTGAAAAGATTTAGAGGAACCAAGAAGAGAGGTACAATGAGATTGGTGATTACATGAGAGATTGTTGAGAGTTGTCATAGATATGGATTGGAGAGACATTGCATAAGAAGCCATTGATTATTAAAAAAGAAAACTTGAAGACTTTGTGATTTGGTTGAAAGGCTTTGCGTTATGTGTGTGTGAGTTGAGTTTTACGAATGTCAGTGTGTGTGTATATATATTCATGTTTGGGTGAAGAATGGTGATTTTGGTAATGAAATGGAACATGAGTTAGGTGGGGCTCTAACGAAAAAAAAAGGATACTATTGAGGAATTTGGAGATAGTTTCCATGGTCGGCACGTGGAAATGAGGAAAATGGATGGTCCACCTTTTTGGAACTTGGATGACTTATGGTCCGTCCCTGAGTTCCTTACACAAAAACGTGCAATCTTTGAAGTTTTGAATGTACACTCTAAGTCTCTAACTACATTCTTTTTCTTTCTTTTTTTGATTAACCCGGGGTATTTCAGGTCTATGGAGAGGTCCAGACTAATCCTCAAGGGGAGGTGCTGCCCACGGATAGATCCTCTCTCTGGGTATTCAAATGGGCCCTAAAGCATGGGTCCATATCCGTGTTAAGTGACCAGGATAATTGTGACTTAGTTTCGCATAGCAGGTGGGTCGAACCTGAAACGTGTTAGCGTCTCAGGTCCGCCTCCTTACCACTTGACCACAATCACCTAGTTAAACTCTAACTACAGGCCTAGGCCCAGATATAAAGCGAAGAAGACATTTGATTTAAATGCTTAGAGAAATAACTATCAAACTTTGATAATGCATTTGACTAAGAGTTTGTGGTGAAATAACACTAATTTATGGCGTTCAGATTTTGTAAATATTTACATGCGTCGGAGATGACTAGATGCAATGCTTGCAATCAAGTAGTCTATGAAAAAATGCGCAGAACTGAAAATCCTATACGACATGTATAGAAAGTAAGTAATTATCGAACTTTGATAATGCATTTGACTAAGATATGATAATACGACAAAGCTATGGGGGTTTGGTTTGGCAAATGGCAACCAATGATTGTCTGTCTAGAAGTTAGATAGCTTGTTATAGTTCAAAAAAAAGGAACTACTCGGATAAATGATTATTAATTAACTTTATATACATTTTCAAGATCTTTAATAAATTTTTTTTTCATTTGCTCTTGTATTGCAAGCTTGTTAGCTCTTCTAATCCCACGCACAATGCAGAAAAAGAAAAGATCTAGTAATTTTGTAATCAATCAACATTAAAATAATACTCTCTCTGTTTCTTAAAAACAGACTTTTTAGAGTTTTCACACATATTAAGAAAATTCATTAAATCACTATATTAAATGTATTGATTTCTGTAATTTTCAGTTTTTAATAATTTTTGACCAATAGTAATTCAATAAAGTCAATTAATTTTCTTGAAGTTTGCAATATTCTTATAGAAAACATAAAAAATCTATTTTTATGAAACAAATCATTTTTCTAAAATATGTATCATAGTGAAACGGAGGGAGTGGTTGGTAGGGTTATTGGAACTATTTCAGATTTTTTTTTTGATTAGTCAGGAGATGATCCAGAGTTATAGATTCAACTAATCCTTTTGAGCTGAACGCAGCTATTGGCGATTCCCTTAGAGATGTAAACCCGTCCTGCCACACAAATGGATAATTTGAATGGTAAGTTTCAAATTCGGAATATTTAGTAGATTTTCAAGCTTGCTGCAAGCTGCTTGCCGTACCACCCTACAATACTCATTTGATTTATTTCTGCAAGTCTTTTTGTGAACGTTTTGCGTGTTACACTGATGTATCAAACATCCTAGTTTAGAATATGAAAACGTGGGACACATAAAAAAACAATCTAAAAAAGTCTTGAATGATTAATTAAACTAATGCTACGTTTTCTGTCATCGTCAGTGAACATTGTGTATACACTTTATGATGTGGTAAGAATTTCTGCACCAGATTTGGTAATTAGAATCGTATGTTCAAACTGTGCGGCCGGACAACCATCTGCTGTCAAAACTGTCCACTTGTCCGGCCATGTTACAAACTCGGTGGCTCCAAGGGTGAGAATTGGTTCTGTAAACAAAGGAAACAATCAATTTATAATGCATTCCAGTCAAATTCTATAAGAGAATGGTCACTCACCAAGCGTAAACGTTTGTCCTTCAATCATATATTCAAGTTGGTAATCATCTGCCCAATTAAAAAAAAAAAGACAGCTTCTTCAGTGAAACTACAACGTTTTGTTGCAGAAGCTCTTTCTGTGTGACTTACAGTTTTGGTGAAGATATATAAGAGGCTCTGAATGTAACACCGTTCCTACACCATGCCCTATAAACCGCTCCATGTTATAGCCATGCTTTTTAGCATGCTCACTGTTGAAAAAACTGCAAGTCAATGAAACTGCTCCTTTGGAAAAATCGTATTGCTAGTACTACTTAACCTGATTATCTTCCCAATCTCGTTGAAGCTTGCTCCATCTCTACAAACTGATATACCTTTCTCCAAGCATTCTTCTGTGACTTTCACAAGTTGTATAAGACTTTCATTGACATCTCCACAGAGAAAAGTCTTTGACGTATCTCCATGATATCCCTGATTTTAAAAAAATGTTACACACAAGTATAAACTTGAATGAAGATTAGCATTAAGACTTACGTCCAAGTAGACTGCGACATCTATGTTTATAATATCACCACTCTATATAAAAAAAAGGGTTTGATTAGTGGTATACTACTACTACAAGAGGATTATATTACATTCTTACAAAAGCAGTTTTGCATACTCCAAACCTGTAGCTGACGAGAGTCTGGGACGCCATGAAACATACATTCATTGACTGATGTACAAACACTTTTAGGAAACCCTCCATATCCCCAAAGGTGAAGGGTAAGCACCAGACTCAATAACCATCTTGTGCACTGCTTTGTCGATTTCATCTGTGGTAACAAATGGCTGCAACATCATCAAGACTTTCAACATTTTTATAAGCATAGTCACAAGAGAGAAAGGCTAATCTTGACTTACTCTAACTAAAGTCCCTGCGTAGTTTAACACACGAGCAGCTAGCTCACACGCTGCTTTCATTTTCACAATGCCTTGGGAGTCAGGAAACTGATATTCACTTGATATATTTGGTGGTTCGGTAGATTCAAGGTATGGAGGTTTTGGTATGTGGTCAGGAACAGGGAGACGAGGTGACACTCTTCCACATACTAGAGGTGGGTTTCTTTTGACTTGTATTGTGTTTTGAACTTCTTGATTTCTTGTAAAATACACATCAAAATTGTGGAGGAAAAATATGATTTTCAATATTTGTACGTTTATAAACCAATGTTTTAATAATAAATTAATTATATTAATACCTGCTTATTCTAGGAGAGAATGATGACTTCTTCTTCTTCTTGTCTGCAAGAAAATGAGAATAAACAACGAATTATAATTATGATTCAGAGATCCAAAATTATCAATTTATATGAAAACAAAGTCTTTGAACACTTGCACAGTAGGAATCGTATTCATTCTTCATCATCACTTTCTCGAAAACCAGAAAACAAACAAAAGAAGTGGAGAGAAACAGTAGCGTAAAACCTGAGAGAAACATAGAGGAGAAGTTGGCCGGAGCTCCGGCGAAGTATATTGACGGCGTTAATTGACCGCCGTTAAATAAGGAACGGGATTGATGAATCCCGAACGACATTTTCACTGGCGATATTCTAAAAACCAAAAGGTATGTATATTCTAACTTCGAGAGGACGACTTTAATGGGCCTTAAACCATAAGGCCCATTTTAGCTACGAGATAGACCCACACACAAAAAGAGTCACTACAGTTAATTAGCTTGTCCGTATATTCAGAATTAATACAAAACAGTTTGTTTATAAGTTTTAACATTTAATTTATTTAAAATGACTAGATGATTTGGTATAAAAATGTCAGAAATTTTAGAATCCTTGATGGACTTGGAAGCATCGATTTTTGTGAGTAATTTGAAAGTTCAATAAAAATGCTATCCTCGCATATAATTCATATTAGAATAAAAGTAAATATACAAAAAGAATAGAATGATCCATGAAAAAGAAATTTGATTTAGCTAAAATGAATACATGACCAAAAAAAGTATAATGATCATTAATACATGAGATTTAGAGGAATACCCTAAGATAGACTTTAAAATATTTTATCACCAAAATAGTTTCTAAAAAAATGACCAAAATATAATTTAGTAAATGGTGTAATTATATATTTATATCATTTGAGTTAAAGAATCTAGACTTAATTTTAAAGTTATGAGGTAGAGTTTGGAAAAAGTGTTTATTTCAGCATGAACTTTACGCGTCGTGTCTATTCCTTCACGAACTTTGTAGTAGTGCGTATTTTATACTGAACTAAACAAAAATTTCTAAATACTATATGAACTTTATGCGTCGTGTCTATTCATTCACGAACTTTATAGTAGTGCGTATTTTACAATGAACTAAACAAAAATTCAAAAAATACTACATAGACTCTCAAAATCGTGCTTATTTTAATATTGAGCGTTAAAGGTGTTAGTCATCCGTTAATTTATCAAAAAACGTCATTTTGAATAAATTTTGTGAAATTAAAAAGAAAATATAGACTCTCAAAATCGTGCTTAAATATATTGAAATGTCAAAGATAATAGTCATCATTTAGTTTATCAAGACTTTATTTTGGATAAATTCTATGAAATTATCCGTTGTTTTTTAATTTTTTCAATTTTACAAAATCTATCCAAAATGACGTTGTTTTGATAAATTAATGTATGACTAACACATTTGACTTGCTGACAAAAAAAGACTAACACATTTGAAAATCAATATATATATATATATATATATATATATATATATATATATATATAATCACAATTTTGAGCGTCAAAGGTGTTAGTCTTTTTTTGTCAGCAAGTCAACGGTGTTAGTCATATATATATATATATTAACCGTCAAAGGTGTTAGTATTTTTTTGTCAGAATAAAAAAAGTGTTAATCATACGTTAATTTATCAAAACAACGTCATTTTTGATAGATTTTGTAAAATTAAAAAATTACAAAACGACGGATAATTTCATAGAATTTATCCAAATAAAATCTTTAGATAAATTAAAGCATGACTAAAACCTTTGACAGTCAATATATATAAGTACAATTTTGAAAGTCTATATTTTATTTTTAAATTTTTAATTTTACAGATTTATTCAAAATGACGTTTTGATAAATTAACGGATGATTAACACCTTTAACGGTCAATATATAAATAAGCATGATTTTGAGAGACTATGTAGTATTTTTTGAAAGTGTTAGTCATACATTAATTATCAAAACAATGTCATTTTGGATAGATTTTGTAAAATTAAAAATTTTAAAAACGACGAATAATTTCATAAAATTTATCCAAAATTAAAGTCTTCTGATAAATTAAAAGATGACTATTACTTACAGTCAATATATATAAGCACGATTTTGAGAGTCTATATTTTATTTTTAAATTTTTAATTTCACAAAATTTATTCAAAATGATGTTTTTTTGGTAAATTAACGGATGACTAACATTTTTAACGATCTATAAATAAATAAGCACGATTTTGAGTCTATGTTGTATTTTTTGAATTTTTGTTTAATTCAATGTGAAATACGCACTACTATAAAGTTCGTGAATGAATAGACACGACGCATAAAGTTCATATAGTATTTTAAATTTTTTGTTTAGTTCAGTGTGGAATACGCACTACTACAAAGTTCGTGAAGGAATAGGCACGACGCGTAAAAAAGTTGATGTTGAAATAGACACTTTTTCCGGTAGAGTTTGGAGGTAAAACTTAATATTTTTTAAAAAATATTAAAATATTTTAAAAAATTAAAATAAAGAAAAATCTATTTTAATTATTTTTTCTTTAATCTCTATTAAAAACTTTAAAAAAAAACTATTTTAGAGATTTACTTTCACATTTATCTAGAAAAAGGATTGTGTATAGTTCACGTACTTTTTAAAACAAATAGATCTACTTATACAACAAATGTTTTCCACGTGTGACATCTCACTTTTAATATTAATTAATAAAATCTTTTTGATCAAAAAATATTTTTTTTTTTGCTGGAAAAGATAATCCTGCCAACTTTAACTTGGTTACAACTCAACATAAATCATGTCGGCAACAAGTAGTTAAGAAAAAAATAAAAAAACGTTTTTTCGAGGAAATTACAGAAAGAAAAAAACAAAGAAAAAGAGTTGTTAAACTGAAGTTACAAGGCGTTGCTTTTTATTACACCTTAAAGACAACATCTCCGTTTCTTCCATTACATCATTAGACTTCACCGAAGAAATGTTAACACCGAACAATCTCACGACGACCCGACCCGTATCATGATCCGACCCGGATTTCGACTTGCACCCAATATACAGCTGTTGATCCTGACCGTTGGATCTTTTAAAACTGATCAAATCACCGGCGCATAATCTCTTCTCTTTAACGAACCTGCTCCAGCCTTTAGTCAACACATAGCTTTGACTACTATTCCAATACGAGTAACGGAACCTCCACACTTTCCCGCTAACGTCCTCGAAATTTAACAGCGTCCCTCTCACGGAGACGTCTCCAGTTAACGGTAACGAAAATGTTTTCTCGCTTGGTGTTTCGGTATCACTAAAACCGGTTTAGTTTCCCGACGTTCACTCGGCGTTACCGTTTTTCTCAAACAGAGACTCCGCCGTTTTAACCCCGTCGTAACCCTAACGGCAGCAAACGCCCGTCTCTTTTGCGTTTCCTTACCGTGTAGGTTACGTTTCCTCTGATTCCAACTCTTCTTTGTAAGTGTGTTTCCTCAACATGTCGACGATCTCAGCTTTCGAATGTCCGTTCAAGAACTCCACTTCGGACTCCGTTACCTAACGTCGTGTCGGTCTTGAAGTTCGTGACGGGCGTCGCGGCCGCGGGAAACGGTGAGCAGCGACGTCGTAAGCACGCGCCGCTTCGTTCTTCTTCGTTGAAAGTGCCCGAGCCAGACTCGCTGGTGCTTCTCGTAATCTGAGCTCCCCATCTTTCCGTTTGGCTGAGGAACGACGCCTTTGAATCTTTGACGACGGGAGCTTTCTTGATTCAGCTTCGACGCCGTTCTCAGGATCCAAAACCACGCTTGACCCGCTCCCATTCTGTTTAAACTCGCGGGGGATGAAGGCTTCTTGCCGTCGCCGGAGTGTGGATCGAATATGTACTTGTCGAGCTTCTCGTCAACACTACTCACTGCGTCCATTTGTTTTCTTTCTTTTAAAATTTGATTAGAATTGGAAGAAATGTAAGAATCCACAAGAATATTGTGAAATTTGAGAATGGAGAGAGAGAGAGATTGATAACGTGTATGAAATTGAAATGTATGTGTGAAACGAGTGTGAATGTAACGTGTATATATAGAGAGACAAGAGGGAAATAAGAAAACATCAAGTGCATGTATGTATTAATATTTCAAGAATTTATATTTTATTTTCCTTTTATTATTGAAAAATATCTTGTGACACTTTTAAAAACGTTTTTGTCCTTCCAGACTCTATTGCTTCTACTTCCGCAAAAGTAACATGATTCTTGAGAAATTTTTGAAAGCTATCCAGTTTTGCTTTGACTTCTTCAATCTACTCCTTGCTCATAGCTGGAGTTGATTTTCTCCTCTCAGAATTTGTGTTCTTGGCACTGCTGCTGGATGCCAAATTCTCAATCAATCTAGTAGCTTCTTCAGGACTCCTGGTGCTGAAGTTTCCCTCACTAGCTATGTCCAAAGCAATCTGATACTGTAATCCAATACCTCTGAAGAAAATGCTAAGAAGATGCACTTCGTTGAACCCGTGATGTGGATAATCTCTTTGGTATGACTTGAATGTGATCCAGGAGTTTCTGAAAGACTCTGAAGATTCTTGTGAAAAAGTAGCAATCTTGCTCCTTAGATCTTCTGCTCTCGCATCATCAAAGAAGTTACGCAAGAAAGCGTTACTGATGTCAATCTAGGATGTCAGAGATCCTGGCGGTAGAAGCTTTAGCCAATATGAAGCTTCTCCAGCAAGTGAGTACTTTAAGAGCTTACAAAAGAGATAGTCCTCAGGGACTCCGTTGGCTTTAATAGCAGTCACTAGATCCTCAAATCGCTCCATAGGGTGCTCATGTCGTAACCCATGGTAAGGCGTTTGCACCACAAGTCCAAAGAAAGTGGGCTTTATCTCAAAATCGTTTCTCTGAAAATCTGGAGGACGAATGGTGGATATGTTGGCGTAGAAATGGTCTGGACGGTTGTAATCAGCCACTGTTCTCTGAGAAACCTGGGCATTAGCTTTAGGTTGAGCTACTGCAGCATCTGCTTCTGTACCAGGGATTACAGCCCCCTGATCGTCGATCTTTTGACATGCTGCATTACGAAGATGACCGTTGAGGTCATGTAAGTCTCCATTCTCATTCTGAACCAGTACTAAAGTCACAACTCTCTGAACTTGTCTGCTACCGTCGATCGATGCGGGTAAGTTGTTGTCGATCGATGTTTCATGATCAATGTCGGCCAATGCTCGAGTTCTGATGTCGATCGATGTTGTCCGTAAAGAAGTGTCGGTCGACGCTGAGTAGATGCCATCGATCAATGCTTATCGTCTTTCTTTGCGGATCGTACGTTCGAGTTTCTCTGAGTCTGAGAATAGTAGTTCTTGTCCTTTATTGCTCATGGTACTATTTTTCATGTATCTGAAAACAAAGAAAAATAAAAAATTAGTAACTTAAAAGTACAAACAAACCTAGACTAAATCCTATAAATTAAACCTAATGGCGATCAATGCTCCCCCGGCAACGGCGCCAAATTTGACATAGTGTGTTTATTGTTCAAGCAGAGTATAAATATGCTAAACAATCAACTATCTAATTAGCCCTAATCTTAACACACAAATTATACTCTTGCCAAGAGAGGTCAGGTGTAATACTTAGGGATCGAATCCACAGAGAGCAATGACACACAATAGGTTTCTTATTTCTAAAGACTAAACTAGGTAATTATATATATTGGTAGCAAGTAATCAGTTTAAGGAAGTATTCCTTTTCAGGAGGTGTAGATGCAATATGGAAATATGATAATAATAATATAAATATGAAAATATACTATTAAACTAACTAGATACAAATGTAAGTATGCTATACCTAGGGTTGCAAGTTTAATGGATTATAAGGAATATGAAGCACATAATTGTAAATATTCTAGAACTCAAATATTAACTATTCTGACCCTTTTAACTCCAACTCTCGTATGCGAGCAAAAGGAAAGACCATCGATCGACAGCTAAGGCCTGATGTCGATCGATGGTGAAATCAGAAGGAAGTGTGAACGAGATTTGATATGTTCACCAAGCTAATTAGACCAGCTCTCGCATGAGCCTAACAACCTAGTTCAATGGAGTCTATTATGGCACAAAACCTATTCTTGTAGTCGTCCATGTCCTACTTTCGAAATCCTAGTTAGCTACTCTAGAATGCAAGCATTAAGCACAACTCAATTGATGGATATTAACTTAACCTAACTATCTTAGTTTTGGGCTAATCCATGATTTCTATCATTCAACCTTAAAACATAATTAATGTAAGAACAATAGTTTGGATATAATGCATAGATAAAATACTAGGGTGTCAATACAAATCTCCCTAAGGAGATATGAATATTCTCCCCTAAAAACTTTAAAACTATATTATAAACTCTCTAACTCTATGAGGTTCTCCTCTTTGTGTAAAATACATAAAGCATAAATATAAAACCCCTAAAATTTAGGTCAAAACTCGTCTAGGGTATCTTCGTCTTTTGTCTCTAACTTGAGCTTGAGATCGGTTGTCTGTGAATGGGATATCGATTGATGGCAAGTATGAAACATCGATCGATCTTAGTCTTGTAACATCGGTCGACGACAAGGTTGTGTTGTCGATGGATGACCGTCCTGTACTTCGACTCTCTAACTGATCAGCTATGAATTCTTCTCCTCTAAATGTTCCAAAAGCTCCAAATATCTCCATATATCTCCAAAACATACCTGGAACTGTAAAGACCCTGTAACATAGTCTAGATACACATAATATACCCTAAATAAAGCCTATAAAATGGCCTGAAACTGGTAATAAATAGGCTATATCAGAGCTTAAAAACAGCAATGAAGAAAGTAATGAGCAACATGAGAACTTGTTCATGACCAGAGTTTTGGTTCAGAACAAAGTCTGCAGTGTGATCATCAATGGAGGAAGTTATGCCAATGTGGCAAGTTCAACAATGGTGAAGAAGCTTGGTTTGGAACCAAGAAGCATCCACAACCTTACAAGCTTCAATGGTTGACATATAATGGAGAAATGAAAGTGACCAGATAAGCGTTGGTATCCTTTTCTGTTGGACGTCATGAAGATGAAGTTCTTTGGGATGTTTTGCCTATGGAAGCCACTCACATTCTTATAGGGAGGCCATGGCAATTTGATCACCAAGTTACTTATATAGGACTCACCAACCGGTTCTCATTCATGTTCAAAGGTAAGAACATTATCTTAGCTCCTTTGTCTCCATCGGAAGCTCAACAAGATCAGGAACACTTGAGAAAGAAGAATGGTCAGGATGATAGTAAAACAGTGAAGCCACAAACCTTTCTAGAAACGCCTTGAAATCTAAGTGATTACTCCCCTCTACTCATTCTGATGTTGTGCTTAAAAATAAACAGACTTGTGATGAACTTACCCATCTTGAAATGGTACAGCTGAGTAGTCTTGTTTCTCTTTCCCAAGAATGGAAAGAAAATCCAGAAGCAAAGACATAAAAGTGTTCACCACCGGAGAAACTGTTGGAGCAGTCACCCAACATTGAACCGAAGGTGATTCCTCAGTCAACCTCTTGTCAAAGCCAAACGCCATGTAAGGATCATGAGTTGATTGTCTCTGCTCATCGTGAAAATGTTTTGATCAAAAGAGTTTCATTGCAAGAACAGATTTTTACTTGGTACAAAAACGTTTTGTCTATATCATTTCATGATTTATTTTCATTCATCTATGCATTGAAAGAAATTTGGAATAAGAATTTACATGAAAGAAAGCTTCTTAGATGATATAGCCTATTTATTACCAGTTTTAGGCCATATTATAAGCTCTATTTAGGGTCTATTATGTGTGTCTAGGCTATGTTTTGAGGTCTTTTCAGGTCCATGTGTGTTTTGGAGATATATGGAGATACTTGGAGTTTTTGGAACATTTAGAAGAGAAGAATCCGTAGCTGATCATTGAGAGAGTCGAAGTACAAGACAACCATCGATCGATGACAACATCTTGGCATCGACCGATGGTACATGACCAAGATCGGTCGATGTTGAACACTTTCCATCGATAAATGACCATTTTGCAGAGAGATGATATAGCCATTTTATTACCCGTTTCAGGGCATGTCATAGGCTCTATTTAGGGTCTATTATGTGTGTTTAGGCTATGTTTTAAGGTTTTTACAGGTCCAGGTACGTTTTGGAGATATATGGAGATACTTGGAGCTTGTGGAGAATTTAGAGGAGAATAATCCGTAGTTGATCATTGGGAGAGTCGAAGTACAAGACTGTCGTCTATCGACAGCTCAACCTTGGCGTCGATCGACGGCACAACCTTGTCATCGACCAACGTTACATGACCAAGGTCTATCGATGCTGCACATTTGACATCAATCGATGACCAAATCGCAGACAATCGATTTCAAGCCCAAGTTAGAGACAAGACACAAGATTACAAGATTACCCTTGGATGAGTTTTGACCTAGATTTTAGGGTTTTATATTTATACTTTATGTATTGCACCAGAAAAGGTGGTGGTGGCTGGGCAGTGTGGTAGTGGCAGATTGTGTGCACCAGCATTCCATTATAGTTTTAGGATTTATTTAGGGAGAAATTTTATAACTCCTTAGAGATATTTGTATTTGAATCCCAGTATTTTATCAATGCATTATATTCAGATTATTATTCTTACTTTGATTATGTCTGAGTAGTTACCAACTAGATTTATGGTTGAATGATAGTAATCATGGATTAGCCCAAAAGTAAGATTGCTAGGTTAAGTTCATATCCATCAATTGAGTTGTGCTTAATGTTTGCATTCTAGAGTAGCTAACTAGTATCTCGAAAGTAGGACATGGACGACTACGAGAGTAGGTTCTGTGCTAGAATAGACTCCATTGTACTAGGTTGTTAGGTGCATCCGAGAGCAGGTCTAATTAGCTTGGTGAACATATCAAATCTCGTTTACACTTCCTTCTGATTTCACCTTCGATCGACATCAGGCCTTAGCCGTCGATCGATGGTCTTTCTTTTTGCTGACATACGAGAGTTGGAGTTAAAAGGGTCAAAATAGTTAATATTTGAGTTCTAGAATATTTACATATCTGTGCATCTTATTCCATATAGTTCATGAAGCTTGAAACCCTAGATCTAGCATATTTACATTTACATCTAGTTAGATTATTAGCATATTTCCATATTTACATTATTAGCATATTTCCATATTGCATCTACACCTTCTAATAAGAAATATTTCCTTAAAATGATTAGTTATTACCAATATATATATAATCACCTAGCTTAGTCTTTAGAAATAAGAAATTTATTGTGCGCCATTGTTCTCTGTGGATTTTATCCCTGAGTATTACACATGATCTCTCTTGGCAAGAGTATTGTTTTTGTGTGTTAGGATTAAGGGTTAATTTAATAGTTAATTGTTTAGGATATTTATACTTTTCTAGAACAATAAAAACACATGATGTCAAATTTGGCGATGTTGCCGGAGAACATTGATCGCCATTAGATTTAATTTCTAGGATTTAGCCTAGGTTTATTTTTACTGTCAAGTTACTGATTTTTGTTTTGGTTTTTTTGTTTTTTCAGGTGCATGCAAAAGAGTACCAGGAGCAACAAAGGACAAGAATTACTATTCTCATACCCACAGCAACTCGAGCGTACGATTCGCAAAGAAAGACGAAAAGCATCGATCGACGGCACCTACTCAGCGTCGACCGACACTTCTTTACGGACAGCATCGACCGACATCAAAACTTTAGCATTGAACGACATTGATCACTTAGCATCGATCGACAGCATCTCATCCGCATCGATCGACGACAACAAATAAGTTTAGATGGTTGCGCCTATAGTAGTGGTTCAGAATGAGAACGGAGACTTGCATGACCTCAACGGTCATCTGCGTAATGCAGCATGTCAAAAGATAGACGATCAAGAGGCTGTAATCCCTGATACAGAAGAAGAAGCAATCACTGCATTAGCTCAACCAGAAGCTAACACCCAAGATTCTCAGAGAACGCTGGCTGACTACAACAGTCCAGACCAGTTCTACGCCAACAGATCCGCCATTCGTCATCCAGCGTTTTGGAGAAACGATTTTGAGATCAAGCCCGCTTTCTTCGGACTTGTAGCGCAGTCACCTTACCATGGGTTGCAAAATGAGCACCCTATGGATCATCTGGAATGATTTGAGAATCTAGTGACTGCTATTAAAGCCAATGGAGTCCCTAAAGACGATCTCTTTTGTAAGCTTTTCAAGTACTCACTTGTTGGAGAAATTTCATATTGGCTTAAGCAACTACCACCATGATCCCTGACATCCTGGATTGACATCAAGAATGCTTTCTTGTGTAACTTCTTTGATAACGCTAGAGTAGAAGATCTGAGGAGCAAGATTGCTACTTTTTCACAAGAACCTTCAGAATCTTTCAGAAACTCGTGGATCAGATTCAAGTCATGCCTGAGGGACTGGCCACATCACGGGTTCAATGAAGTGCAGCTTCTCAGCACTTTCTTTAGAGGTATTGGATTATAATATCAGATGGCTTTGGACACAGCTAATGAGGGAAATTTCAGCACCAGGAGCCCTGAAGCAGCTACGAGATTGATTGAGAATCTGGCATCTAGCAGCAGCACTAAGAACACAGATTTTGCGAGAAGGAAATCAGCTCTAGCTGTGAGCAAGGAGTATATTGAAGAGGTCAAGGCAAAACTGGATAGTGTTCAGAAAATTTTCAAGAAGCATGTTACTTTTGCAGAAGTAGAAGCAATTGAGTCTGGAGAAGATGAGATTGAAGAAGAGGATGTAAACTACATTTATGGGAATAGTTTCCAAAGACAAGGGAATCATGCTTCAACAGGAACTCCTGTTGTACTGGTCAAATGAGTAACTTTATTTAGAAGTCACAGTGAAGGCCCTTCAACAACAACAAGACTTATGAATCTTCTTACTACCAGAATCCTCCTCCAAAAGATCTGGAAAGCATGATTGAAGAAATGGTTGACAGAGTTTTAGAGGGACAGCAGAAAATGATTGTAGATTTTAATGGAAAGATAGATGGTTTGTACCTCAACCTCAATACCAAGTTTGAAAACCTCAGCACTATGTGAGGAAATTAGAGAATCAAGTGATGCAGGCAAGTGAGACCAATAAGAGGCATGATAGCTTGATTAAGGAGAATATCAAGACCAGACAACAACACCACACCAATGCATTGATTGATGATGATTTCTGGCAGGAAGTCAAGAGAGAGAAGCCCCAAACCAGCAATTTTGTGTGGAAAATTCCATATAACTCGGCACTTCTCATTCGCACTGATCGCCACTAACTAGACTGAATCGATCGACACAGAATCAGTGGCTTCTTGTGAATCGACTAACATCAATCGACACTGTTCTCGTGACATGATCGATAGAGTGACAGAAGAATGGTTTGACAGTACACACTTGGCATCGATCGACATGAGAGAAACCCGGTTCGGCTACCAAACCTCGATGCAAGTTTGATTGTACGTCTGACAATGATAGTTTCATAACAGAATACAAACACATCTGAAGCTATGGATACTGATAGAGAAGATTGGGGGGCACTCAAAGAGGAGGCAAAAGATCCCAAAACATCAACACAAAGAAGCCAATGAAAAGGAGATAGATACTTTACTAAAAGAGTTTTTAAAATTCCTCTAGATATTTCTTTTGATGAAGCTTATTACACTCACAAATTGTGGATGTTTTTCAGGGAAACAAGAGAGACAAACGATGATACAGATTCAATCACCTCAGAGAGAATATGAAGTAGAGAACCTTTCTGAAGAAGAAAAGTGATCCTGGAAAATTCGTGGTTCCATGCTTTATCAAAGGAATCAAATATCCCAACGCCCTCTGTGACACTGGATCTTCAGTGAGAATAATGCCAAAATCTATGGCAGAGGATCTGAACCTGCAAGTAGAACCCTCCAATGATTTTTTTTTTACATTCGTAGACTGCTCAAGAGTGAACTCAGGAGGGATGGTAAAAGATGTTCCAGTGCAGATCAACAATATCTTAGTCCCAACAAACTTTTATGTGATGGACATCAGAATAGATTGGAACTCTTCTCTACTACTTGGGAGAGCATTCATGGCTATTGTGGGAACCATATGCGACAAGAAGTTAAACATGTTGTATCTATCTCTAAATGATCAAAATATTTTTTATGAACCTGTCAAGAATAAGAACAAGGTTACTCTGATTGAATTGTGCAATGATGCAGAGCTTGTGGCCACATGTTTCTGCGATTACGAGTTCAGTGAGGAATTGGAAGAAGGAGCATCGATCGGTACCCCACCCAACACCTCGATCGACGACCTTACAGTTCAACAATTGATCGACACCCACCCTATAGAATCGATCGACACTCAAAGTTCAGAACCAGTCAACACCTGCCATGGAAATTTTGATTACAACACAGCCTACCTCGAGTACGACAAAGACTACAAAGACGAATAAATAATTGAATACCGAGGGATTGCTATGGAAGAGGCTGGTGTTTTTCATGTTTTCCATCAACTTTGGAAATCGACATCGATCGACGGTAACCATAAACCATCGATGGATACTGGGAATGAAGCATAAACCAAACGAGATTCAACTGCAGAACGCGAAAGGGAATATGGTTATCTACAACCAGATGAGTTTGGTATTATGAGAGATCCAGATGGTCACGAAAGAGCTATGGATGGCAGAATTCTACATGTCACAAAGGATGATGTGGCAGACATACTTGCAATGGCTAATAGAGCTGGAAACCTTTTTGGCCACCAGTCTGATTATCGAGCATCAATCGATCGTCAACATACCCCATTGATTGACACCAAATCGGCATGCCAATGATACGATAGAGCTTACGAAGAATACGATGTAGATTTGGGAGAGGAAGAACTAATTGAGTCTCGCGCCTTGGCACTAGAAGAATCTGGTTGGGTAATGAACGAGAGAGTGGGCACTAGAGAATCAATCGTTGGTATATCTTGGCCATCGAACGACATCAAATGAAAACCAGAACATTTACTTGGATCTGAGGATACAAAAGATGGTTATCTCAGACCAGATGAGTTTGGAATTTTCAGAGATACAAAAGGACGTGCATGAGATCTTTACGGGAGAATTCTAAATCTACCTAAGGAGGATGTAGAAAACACCCTTGTTATGACTAATGGATCAAGAAATTTACTTGGACAACAACAACAGCCATCGATCGACTCACAGGTACCAGCATCGATCGACATCAAGGAGCAGAAGCATGATCATATCCAAAATCAAACATCGATCGACAACAAGAAGAATACATCGATCGATACCACCATTCCAGGAGTTCATGAGTTCTGTACATCTAACCCCTTTAGTTTAGAAACTCCAAGATCGGTTGGATAAATCCCCTACTGATAGACAGACGCATAGAGTATGGAACGAGAGCCTATGATGCTGATGGCAGAAGAATTTTCCATTGGGAAAACAAAGATGAGTATGGCATCTACAGAGATGAGAATGGTAATGCACGAGCTCTAGACGGAAGAATTGTGAATGTGCAAGAAGAAGATATAAGAGCATTTTTAGAGAGAGCTACTATGTTTGAGTACGAGTACATATGTTTACCTGAACATGCAGCGAAGATCGGTATGTCTAGGCAGAAACCAAAGACGTACAACAGAGCAGAGATTGACGATATTGTGAATGAGATTTACAAAGCTCAAGAGATGTCATTAGATGATTTCTACAGGAGGCTTGATGATGTCTACTATCCTATAGACAAGTGCCTCACCGGTTTTACTACACGCATGGATGAGATGAAGAAAGATTTGGATATTGTTCAAAGACAGCATGCGAGTGGACCAGATAGAGTGAAATCGATCGACGGCATAACATCATGCCATCGATCGATTCTGATTTCGACAGACAGAAGTACGCAGAAAAAAAACAATTAGAAGACAGGTTCAATGAGATTGATTTTTCTTAGAGCCTGATGAAAGAAGATATCTCTCTGAAATTGGAGGATATATCAAAGACTACAGCTGCCAGACTTAGAATGCTACAACACATTATTGAGAATCTACAAAGGCGAATGCATTCAATGGAGGTTATTAAGGAGATCATAAAGAATAAGAAAGCTAGAGGAGATGCAGCAATGCAAAACTTCGTTGGTACATGGTTTCAGAAGCGCAATGAAGATGTAGACACTTGTTTTCCAAGTGTTGATCCACCTCCATTCTAGTCAGAAAGTTCAATATGTCGAGCTTAAGACTATAACCAAGCGCTGAGTGGAAGGCAACCCACAGTTTAGTAAGTTTTTATTTAGTTTTTACTTATACTACTATTTATATTGAGTTTTACTTCGTTTTTATAGACTGTTTAAATCACCATCGATCGACACCATAGAAGAACCATCGGTCGACAATAGATTGTGACCATCGATTGACCAAACCCGCCTAACATCGATCGACATTCTCTTACAGAGAGAGGTATCGAGTTCTATAATTAAGCTATTTACTTATGATTTGATTTTCCTAACCAATCCGGGGGGGATTACACTAGGGACAATGTAATTTAATTCTGGGGGAGGTTCGCCAATGCTATTTTATTGTTTTTGAGTTTTATTTACTATTTATATATAAGTTTTTCAAGAATTTTTATTGAGTCAAGAAGAGGACTATGATCAAAATTTATTATTGACTAACCACACTTTAGCACCATTCTTAGAAGGTTGTTTGCAGAGTTTACTAGAGATACCAAAGTGGATCATCCTACCACTATATCACACTTGCTTAGAAAGTTTGTAGGAACCGAAGCTGATTTCCAACACTAATCCTGACATTATTTGCTTGTTTTGAGATATGGTATACACTGGATGAGATTCCTTCTGCATGTCTGGAAGGTAAAAGTCTGTGTGCTTCCGATTCCCCTCTCTCTCCCCTTCATATTGAAAAAGGAGTCAAGCAGAATTTGGTGGCTACAACCAATAAAGCTTGATTCATATGATCCTAGAAAGAGAGAAATGTCAAAAAGAAGTGAACAAGATCTGGTGGCAAAAAACATTTGGGTTTGATTCATGTAAGCCTATCCAAATATCTCAGTCAATTAAAAACATAAAATGACACCCTCAAAAGAAGGGAGACATTGACTGAGAAGCAGTGAGAAGAGAGAGAAGAAAGGAATCAGAGAAGACTACATGTGTGTTCAGACACTTGCAGAAGTAAGAGTCCATATATCCTTTGATCGATACTCCCAAGATAAAGCCTGCACTTTTATTTTATGCAAAGAAATAAAATCAGTAGAGGGGCGAGTCAGACTAGTATTCGCTAAGTTGTTGATAAAATGGAATTGGTTACTATACTAGGATAGGGTATATAAAGTTTCTATGTGATTGACTTGATAGGATGTGGCTGCAGCAGAGTAAGGTGACAATTATACTTAGATGTTATGTGAGTCTTCGCTTTTCAAAACCTCTTTCGCAGGCTTGTTTGCTTGAAGACAAGCAAAAAGTTAAGTCTGGGGGAGTTGATATAACCTATTTATTACCAGTTTCAGGCCATGTTGTTGGCTCTATTTAGGGTCTATTATGTGTGTCTAGGCTATGTTTCGAGGTCTTTACCGGTCCTGATGCGTTTTGGAGATATATGGAGATACTTGGAGCTTTTGCAACATTTAGAAGAGAAGAATTTGTAGCTGAGCATTGAGAGAGTCAAAGTACAAGACAACCACCGATCGATGACAACATCTTGGGGACACTTGTTTTCCAAGCGTTGAACCATCTTCTCCATTCTAGTCAGAAATCTCAAAACGTCGAGCTTAAGGCTATAACCAAGCGCTGAGTGGGAGGCAACCCACTGTTTAGTAATTTTTTATTTAATTTTTACTTATACTACTAATTATTTCAAGTTTTTCATTTTTACAGACTGTTTAAATCACCAGCGATTGAAACCATAGATCCACCATCAAACGAAAATGGATCGCGACCATCGATCGACGACATCAGTCTACCATCGATCGACGCTCTCTTACAGAGAAAGATATCGAGTTTTCTACCTAAGCTATTTACTTATGATTTGATTTTTCCTAACCAATCTGGGGCGGATTACACTGGCGACAGTGTAATTTAAGTATAGGGGAGGTTCGCTAACGCTATTTATTTGTTTTTGATTTTTATTTATATATATATATATATATATATATATATATAAGTTTTTCATAGAGTTTTATTGAGTCAAGAAGAGGACTATGATCAAAGATTTATTGTTGACTAACCACACTTTAGCACCATTCTTAGAAAGTTGTTTAGAGAGATTACTAGAGATACCAAAGTGGATCATCCTGCCGTTATATCACACTTGCTTTGAAAATTTAAAGGAACCGAAGCTGATTTCCAATACTAATCCTGACATTATTTTCTTGCTTTGGGGCTTAGTATACACTGGATCGGATTCCTTCTGCACGTCTAGAAGGTAAAATTCGGTGTGCTTCTGATACCCCTCTCTCTCCCCTTCAGATAAAAAGGATCAAACAGGATTTGGTGGCTACAACCAATAAAGCTTGATTCATATGATTCTAGAAAGAGATAAAAGGTCAAAAAGAAGTGAACAAGATCATGTGGCAAAAACCATTAGGGCTTGATTCATGGAAACCTATCTAAATACCTCAGTCAATTAAAAAAAATGATACCCTCAAAAGAAGGGAGACATTGACTGAGAGGAAGTGAGAAGAGAGAGAGAGAGAGAAAAAAAAAGAATCAGAGAAGACTACATGTGTGTTCAGATACTTGCAGAGGTAAGAGTCCATATATCCTTTGATCGATACTCCCAAGGTAAAGCTTGCAATTTTATTTTATGCAAAGAAATGAAATGAGTAGTGAGGCGAGTCAGACTAATATTCGCTAAGTTGTTGGTAAAATGAATTTGGTTGTTATACTAGGTTAGGGTATATAAAGTGGCTATGTGATTGACTTTATAGGATGTGGTTGCAACAAAGTAGGGTGACAGTTATTCATAGACATTATGTGACATAGCCTATTTATTACCAGTTTTAGGCCATGTTATAGGTTCTACTTAGGGTCTATTATGTGTGCCTAGACTATGTTTCGAGGTCTTTACAGGTCCAGGTGCGTTTTGAAGATATATGGAGATACTTTGAGCTTTTGGAACATTTAGAAGAGAAAAATATGTAGATGATCATTGAGAGAGTCGAAGTACAAGACAACCATCGATCAATGACAACATCTTGGCATCGACCGATGGTACATGACGAAGATCGATCGATATTGCACACTTGCCATCGATCGATGACTAATTCGCAGACGGCCGATATCAAGCCTAAGTCAGAGACAAATGACGAAGATACCTTGGACGAGTTTGACCTAGATTTTAGAGTCTTATGTATTGCACCACAGAGTGCAGATTTGTGGGCACAAGTATTATATTATAGCTTTAGAGGTTTTAGGGGAGAAGATTCATAACTCCTTAGGGATATTTGTATTGGAACCCAAGTGTTTTATCTCTGCATTATATTTAGATTACTATTCTTACTTTAATTATTTCTGAGTAGTCATCAACTAGATTTAGGCTTGAATGATGGAAATCATGGACCAGCCCAAAACTAGGATTGTTATGTTGAGATAATATCCATCAATTGAGTTTTGCTTAATGCTTGCATTCTAGAGTAGCTAACTAGGATCTCGAAAGTAGGACATGGACGACAACGAGAGTAGGTTATGTGCCAGAATAGACTCTATTAAACTAGGTTGTTAGGCGCATGCGAGAGCTGGTCTAATTAGCTTGGTGAACTTATCAAATCTCGTTCATACTTCCTTCTGATTTCACCATCGATCGACATCAGACCTTAGCCGTCGATCGATGGTCTTTCCTTTTGCTCACATACGAGAGTTGGAGTTAAAAGGGTCAGAATAGTTAATATTTGAGTTCTAGAATATTTACATTTCCGTGCATCTTATTCCCTAGAGTCCATTATGCTTGAAGCCCTAGATCTAGCATATTAACATTTGCATCTAGTTAGTTTATTAGCATGTTTCCATATTTACATTGTTAGCATATTTCCAAATTTCATCTACACCTTCTAATAAGGAATATTTCCTTAAACCGATTTCTTGCTAAATATATATATATATATATATCTAGCTTAGTCTTTAGAAATAAAAAATCCTAAGTACTACACCTTATCTCTTTTGGCAAGAGTATTGTTTTGTGTGTTAATATTAAGGGTTAATTTGGCAGTTAATTGTTTAGGATATTTATACATTGTTAGAAAAATAAACACACTGTGTCATTAGACCAGAGAATCAGATTGATCTTGTTCATATTGAGAAGTTTTCTAATTTGGTGCTTTGTCATTCATTTCCTAAGAGTAGTACATCTTTGCTTGATTTGAAAAGAAATAAACCAATGTTTGGCATTCAGTTTTCTTTCTTGAAGTCTACCCACATGCTTGATGATTATCCTTAGAGCTTGAATCCTGTTTTGATGTCTTAAGGATGGCGAAACCTTTTTATTATTTCTTTTGCAGATTTGGTGTGCTTTCTATAGTTTTTTTTTTTTTGAAAGTACGGGATATACATGATTAACTTCAAATGGGAGCAAGAAGAGGAGGTCAGCACAGAACTTGTGTGTAAGGAACTTGGAACTGGAAGTACTTGAGGAAACTACTTCAATCGTCTAAGGGAGTTTTATTCTTAAACTTTTTTTTTGTTAAAGCTTGCATACCTTCATACTTACTCATTTGCGTGATATCTAATCTTTTTCCTTTTGATGTACAAAAATCGGATTTGTGGTCAAATCTTCTTCAAGAAAGGGAGGATGATGTGAACCTGGACGTGCCTGAACACTTTGGACGAGCTGGATGAAGTGACCCTCGCTTAGGCGAGCTGGTTGAGCTGAATCGGACTGACACTTACCTGGGCGAGCTGAATCAAAGTCACACTTACCTAGCTTAGCTGAATACTCAAGTAAGCTGGAGTGACACTATCCTATAAGAGCTTATCTGGACTGACACTCACTTGGACGAGCTGAGCGAGATGGTTCTATCTTCCAAACTGGTTCGACCACCCAAGAAGCTACAATCCGTCAACTCCATTTCTCATGAACCAATCCCATCACATGAAGGTTATAATACATATTCATGGGACAAACTAGTCAGAGAATGTAAGGAGCACATGTTCGATCAGTTGTCCTTTTGTGATTTGGTTTGGGCCGAAATAAGCATCCAAAAGAGGTTGCTTTGTTTTTCTGGAAACGGATTTCGGCCAAGCCTTAATGAAGTTATTCATTAGCCCATTTTTCATCAAGAGAAGACCAAGAGAGCTCCAGGAGAATTCAAGCTCGTGGGAGGCCAAGGGGAAGTCCAAGTTTCAGTCACAACAATAATTTAGTCAAGTATTTGTTTGCATTTTCCTATGTCTTGTTTGTAGCTAAGTCTTTTCGGTTTGTACAACTTGTAAGACTATAAAAAGAGGCCTAAGAGCCACGAAATAAAGAGACCATTTTGATTAAGAAAACTTGTTTGTTGAGAGTAATTGTCCTTGTTCTTTTGGAACATTTTCATTTCTTAGTGTGTAGTATCTAAGAATCAAACCGGTGTATCAAGGGTTATTCCGAAAACTCTTGTGTGACCATTCTATCACCAAAGTGTGTTGTGAAGTGTATAAATAGTTCAGTTTTCGAGTTCTTACACACTTCATTGGTTCTACACTGATCATCATTCGGAGGTACCACGGCCTATCTTCTTTGAATCGTTGCTAGCATCAGGCATTAGGTTTAATATACCTTTTGTTGGGTCTACACGTGACAAAGAGGCTTAGGATTATCCCCATACCATCCTCAATTGCATTCAAGGACAGCAACTTGACCAAGGTTGCATCAAAGGGGTCGCATGAACTTTTCCATGGGAGTAAGCGTCTTCCTTCACTGTACTTTGTGAAGAGGCGGCCCTCTGAGATTTATTTCGTATATATATTTTTAAGGAATGTTTCGTATAGCTTTAGGAGTTTTTTTACGAGATTTTCATTAGATGCTGTGTTTTATGGGTAAAATGTTGCGGGATTAATGTGAATTGTGGAACATATAGAACTTGATCGATTTTCAACAACTTCAAGTGTTTTGTTAACCGTTTGGTTGTTTGGACTTAGTCCTGTTTGTAATGACTTTATTGTATGATATCCATTTATGGGTTATACGATGATTATTTGCGTAAACGTCTCTTACATTTTTGGACAAATCGCGGATTTTCGTTTTTGCCTTTAAGTTATTGGATGGAGCGATGGTCGCTCAAATGTTCTGGTTTGACATGAAGGTTGTGTTCAGCCGCATAGCAGAGGACGTTGTTGGTCAAGGATTGGACTGTGGCACTTTCGTGTTGACATTAAGGTCAAGTTAGTTTATAATTGTCCTTAAAGGGGATGCCGATATCTGGTTTGGGCTCGGATCATACAGCTTTATTTTTTTTCTATACGAAAAACACTTCTTCGTAAAACATGTTATATTTATCTTCGAAAGTTGCTTTGTACGACTTGATATGACTATACGAAGGACTTTTCATGTAAGTTTTACAAGAAGGGCTTCTCATAGACGTGAATAGAAAACGTTTCTCGTTGATTACTCGTGATTTTTGCGGGCGAGGATTAAGTTTTCCTCATTCGCTTTTTCTTATTGCAAAGTCGTTTTGCATGATACCGATCTTGTTTTCTTGCAGACTGTTTCGTATAGAATTTTCTAGTCAGACAAAAGTAATGGGTGACCGTTTTTATGAATGACGATGTAAAAGTAGTGATGTTTCTTCAGATTTTACGAGAGACGTTTCTGCTTTGACTTCGAACTTTGGTGAAAGTTCCTTGGAGTAACTCATGGAGTTTTACCAAAGTTTATTTCATTATAATCTAGTCGCGGAATGTTTTTTCGTGGGTTTTTTAGAAGAATTATCACGACATATTCGCTTCTTGAGCGGAACCAATCGGTTAACCAGCGGTAGATCTGGTCCACGAGCGAGGAAGAAGTGTTCCCTTTGTTGTGCTCGCTGCTACTTATGTTCTCGATTTTTCTTTGTCGGAAATGTTTTTGATGTTTTCCGTAACTCGCTTGATTCAACGAAAACTGGGAGCAATGCTTTGATTTTTCAAGACTTATCGTATAATTTTTTACTGTTTAGGTATGCTGCTAGCGTTTAGACAAATCTTAGATCATCGTTTGCCTTCTGGACGATTTCGATGGGTCATTTCATTGCCTTATGTCGCAAGAGTTTTCATTTTTGAAAGCGTTTTCCTGATGCCGAGACAAAAAAAAAATTGAAATATGGGGGTATACGAGTAAAGATTAATTTTATGAAAGTTGTTTCGTAAAATGTTGTCGAGCTTAATTTTATGAAAGTTATTTCGTAAAAAAATTTCGAGTTTGACTATACGAGAGTTGTGTTTGGGAAAACTCATGTTTTTGTGGCTGTTACGCAAATTTAGTTTACGATTTTTAAATCAGAAACTATAGCTGTGATGGGCATAATTAACGCGACTAAACTTAATCAGAATTTTTCTCGTTTCTGTAGGATTGATCTACGGGATTTTTGAGAAGTTTTTTCCTAAGTAAGCTTAAGTGAAAATTATCGAGAATGCACTGAATATGTTACTATAGAAGTGACGCTTGAATTTTTACGAAATCTTAGGTTTCAGAAAGAGTTTTAGCAGTGAGGGATATGATCTCCTGTTTTTCTTAGTTTAGTCTTCGTTAGCCGTTTTAGGTTTCGAGAGATTCGATAGAGATCAAATTCGTATCTTTATAAATTATACGGAAGAAATACCACAGTGGGGGTTGTGTACCCGATTTTATGTGCTTCCTTTTTCCACGAGTAATCTAGGTTTTCTCCGCAATTTCTGGGAGAGAAAGTTTTATTTTTCCGAAAATTTTACAGAAAATGTCTTTCGGTGGAACCCTTACGCGTTGAGATTTCTCCAACTCGATAATGAAAGGAAATTTACGTGGTTTGATAGATTTTATCGTTTCCCTTTCTGTTTAGAGAGAGAAATCGCAAGCTCATTTCGGTGCTCTTCCTGTGGTGAAAACTCACGACTAGGTTTTTGATTTTCTCGAGCACTGCGGCATTTGCGTAAGCGTTGGCCATAGGTGCAGTCCTTTCTAGAGTTGTTTTACCTGCGTTGTTTTGAGCTGCGAGTTTGTCTTTCATATTTCTAGATATCGTTTCGATCAAGCGTTTTGTGGCCATAAGTTAGAGTAATCCCCCCCCCCTCCTTCTAGCGACAAACTGTGGGAACGAAAGTTCGCACTCTCGATTTTAATGAACGGAGGAAAGCAAAGAAAACACTACTTTTCTTGAGGTATGAATTCTCTGCGAGAACCAGCGACAAGTAATGGAATAAACACAGAAAATATGAAAAGATAACAAAACAAATTAAGAAAAGCTTGATCTTTATTTCGAATTCTCATAAGAGCATACAAAATATTGTAAAAGCTTCGGCCGCAAGAGATGTCAGCGATTTTTATAGTTCCAGTCACCTAAAACCTTAAACATGGTTGAGTCGCAGCTCAATACGAAAAGATGAAAAACATAAGTAAAGGTTTTGATTGATTTCACACTAGACCTTATGAAAGGTTGCCAACGTACCCCTTTCGAGGATCAAGCCGAACGTAGTACAGTTTATAGAGAGTTGAACAAGAGATCGAACTACCTTTTCGAGTTCGTCTAGTAGTCGATTGCAGGACATAGAAACTAAGCACGTCGAGTATCATGCTTATAATTTTGAAGTGCTAAGTTTTGTTCTGAAATTTTTCATGTCTCTGCGTCCCTCTCCCTTGCTTCTCTTACATAGGTCTTCAAGTTCGGTCGTCTTTCCTTTTCTGCCCCTGATTTGAGTTTATCCTTCCACGGAAATCTTTGTTATCTTCTCGATTTTCCATAATTATCTTGGAACTTGACAATTATCTTCTTTTCCATTTATCTTTTGCGGACATACGGTACACCTTCAGTATAGTTGGGCTCATTCTCATCTGAAACCGTAATTGGGCTTTTATCACGTTGTAGACCCTTTCGGGTCATTCTGCGATTTAAGCAATTTTTATGATTTCTTGCGGAGAAATCGTCCTTCGCATGATTACATGATGCTAGCTCTGAAAAATAATAAATCAATCTTATAGTCAAGATAACATTGGTATATAAGTTAACTGTTATCGTTTTATATGATTGACTTGAAGTTTTACGAGAAAAAAATTCTTTGCGATTTTTATCGTAAAACTTTAAAGGAAAATCTAATTGAGAGGAAACAAGAAACAGCCTAGTTAAGATTCAAAGGAGAGAGTGAATAAGATGATACGATCTAGTCTACCATGGGCGACTAGACTTTGCCAAGAATCTAGTCGCCCATGGGCGATTAGAAATAGTGTGTGTCTAGTCGCCCACGGGCGACTAGAATTGGAAGCAGTTCGGTTGTTCACTCGATTGCAAGTTTTGATTCGTTGACCGGGACGAGATGGGTTGGGAAATGAGGAGTTTGGATGCAACGATTTCGTGTTTTATTTTTACTCGAAAGAGAGATAACATTTCCGCCGTAACTTTCAGGCATCGATTTCGCCGTGACCATTATTGACCCCAACGTCGGAAGATTATTTCGTAAAATTCTTCATTTCTCACAAAAACCTTCCGCAAGAAAGTTTTTCCGATCATTTCATCTTTAGATAGAAATTCTCTTATTCCTTTTCCGGGACAAAATATACAAAGTTTGTTCTTGTATGGTTATACAAATAGGCTTGGCTTATGCGGTTTAGTTTCTCTGTAATTTTCAGCTTATATTTGCTTAAGGCACAATTTCTCGGAGGATTTTAGCCGTTAGTTTTGCCAAGACCAATTTTGACCCCAACACACATCAAAAAGGGAAGCCAAAGAAGTTCGCCAGGAAGTACGATGGGACTTACGACAAGGCGTACGGACGAAATTTCTACAACATGTAGATGTGAGTACCAAGCCGAAGGTAGTACATCAATGCATCAACATGAAGATCAGGCAAGAGGTTCTGAAGCATGGTTGTGTATCTGGTACAAAGAAGGAGAATGATTGGAGGAACGTGGTTTCTGAATCAGAAGGAACGTGGTTTCTGAGTCACCTCAGTAACTCAGCGAATCAGCTCAGTCAACTGGTTTGGACTATGGTTTAATTAAATCAATCATGGTTTGGATCAATGGATTATACTTATGATTAACCAGTTGGTGTAATTCAATTGAATCTAGTTTAGGATTAATTTGTTGGTTTCATTAAATTTATTATGGTTTGGGAAAACCAATTGGTTGATTACTTTCTGTATTAGTTAGATGGTATGTATATGGGTTGACCTTGACTGTTGACGTTTATGCTAACTATGACCAGACTGTTTAGGGGTGAAGTGGTAACCAGTGAGTAAACAATACTAAAAATGGGTCGAACAAAAGCGTCTTATTAGATTCCGAGATGGGGAAGTTACAAGAAGGAAACGGGAAAGAACAAGCCGGTGAACGGAGAGCTTAAACGGAAAGATACAAAGCGGCGAGAGAACGTACGGACAATAAACCCTAATTCTAGCCGCCAGTATGTATGCCTTAGTGTCGATGCCTCGCTCCGTTCTTCTCCTCTCCCTTTTATAGCTTCTGTTCTGATGGGACTTGACCTAGTTCGCGTCTGGTCGATTCTGTCGGGCCGGACGAGCGAATTCTCGCCCTGGGTAGTCGAGTCGACCATCCGCGTTGTATCTTCTGCTCGGCTAAAAGCAGTCTGCAGCCGAACTGTGGGAGCCGAGTGTCAGCTTCCGAGCCGATGACTATCTAGTTAACTAGAATGGGCCTCTTTTTCGATGGGCTTTGTGGATGGTACAATCCATCTCCAACAGTAAGCCCCCCCCCCCAGTTCATTGAAGAGTCGAGTGATCGATGCTTCAATGGATTTCGTTTTTTAGTTCGGAGGACAAGAGGTTCATTCAAACATATATTACCCAGTTTGCTTTAACTCGAATGTCGGTTTTGTCTCCCTCAGAGAATAGGCTGATTTGCTGTTCTTCCGAGACGATGGCTCGTCGCGATTGTAAGCGTGGCATCCCGGAACGGCTTGATGTGAGGAAGCGAGCCGGCGCGATTACGTGCTACGCGCTCGATAGGCTCGGGAAGACAGACCGACGTGAGTCGGGGCACGCGCCAATCGAACCAAGGCCCATTTAGGCCTAAATAGGCTTAATAATGACACCTCGGCCCGAGTGCCCTCTTTTCCTATAAATAGGACTCCCATTTCCTTCTTTTCTTCATTTCTCTCTGCACTACTTAAGGTACTTTCTCTCTCTACCCTCCTTCTCTCTCTTAATTTCCTGCTTTTAAGTTTCGATTCTCCGAGATGGCGTCGAACCAGCGGTTAACTCGTGAGCAGAAAGGAAAGGAAGCGGATTCTAGTCGGGATTCCGTCGAAGACTCGGAGGCTATTCATCACGATGCAATGATGGATACGAAGAATATGAGTTGGGCTGAGCGGTTCCTCGTCTCGGAATCAAGAGCACAATTCTGAGGCGACGCGGACGGTCAAGAAGAGGTTGACGATACAGTTATCCCGGTGGGCTTCTACCTGGGAAATATATTTACTGAAGAGGGTTCGTTGGAGCTCAATAGGATTTGTCCTCACGATGTTGAAGGGCAAGACTGGCTGAACATCGCGAGAACTCGATCAGCCATCGACTCGGTTCAGAAAGTTATCCGAGATACGACCGCGCATGGAGTGACGTTCATCATTCCGAAGAGGGATCAGAGACCTTGGTCTCCTCCGAAAGGGTACCAGTGCGTTCGACACGAATCTGTGGTTTCGATTCCGCGGATCGTCACAGCTTATGCATCTCGGCGGGGAGTTGCACTTAGCCAACTTATGAATGGCTTGATCCGTTTGATGGTCGTTCTCTCGGTAGTGGCCGCCGAATCGGGGACATGTCTCAGCGTCCAAACTTTTAAAGAGTTGACATCAGCTAGCGTTGCTGATGAACTACTCTCGGTTAAGATGCGTCCGAATTACAACGTAGTTACCGGGTATCCGATTAAAACCACCGATTGGCAACGGTTCTACTTCTATGTGAAGGCAAACAGGTCTGCGTTCGAGGATCCGCCGAAGACGAGAGATCACGTTCTTTGGAACGCAGATATGGGTATAATACGAGTCCGATGTTCCTTTAGTTCGAGTATTGTCCTGACACTTTTTCTTTCTTATGCAGTTGCTCACCCAAATCTTCCTGATTACTCCGAGGATTGGCTGAAGCAAGCTCGGACGATAGCGTCTCAGAAGTTAGACTTCTGGTATAACTTCACTTTCGACCGGATACGTCGGTCTATCGAGCAGATTGCTAATCGTGAGTCTCTTTGTACTTTTCTCCAAGTAAACGACAATGGTTTAACCCTTCTTTACTGTTAGTTGCAGAAGAGTGGGTTTCGGATCCGACTCCTCTCATCAAACCGGGAAAAACGAAGAGACTGAACATCTTTACTCCGACCGAGCAAAAGATCGTCAATCAAGCGAGAACGATGAGGGAGCTACCGGATCTTAGTATAATCGTTGCTGAAGAGTTGGGCACCAAGGGCGGTGCCTCAAAGAAAACTGTAGGATCCTCTGAAAAAGGTGATTCTTCCAAGAGAGGAGCCGTTGGGCAGAAGGAGATCGTGTCTCGGGAGTATCCAGGAGGCGACGTTCTCGGCGAGGGGTTTGCCGCCGAAGATCCCAAGAAGAAGAAATCGAAGAAGAAGAAGTCGGAAGGCGCGGCTCGAAAAGATGTCGATGAGACCGACCCCAAACAAAGGGTGGTAGCCAGTGCTTCCCAGAAGAAGCAAGGGAAGAAAAGGAAGAGAGCCGAAGTTGGGGCTGGAGTCCGGGGAACCGAAGAGGAGAATTCGGAAGAAGACTCCGCGTGCGAAGCCTTGGTGAGGAAGAAGGTGAGGACGGGTACTTTACCTCGCCCTTCTTCCGTGAGTGAAGGGGAGCTCCAAGCCTTGGCTCCAAACTCAGCTCCTAGAGGTCGTGACGCCTCCGCTCAGCATTCAGATGGTGTGGATGAACACCAAACTGTGGCTTCTCGTATCCGCGAATTGCGCCAAAAGGGGGTCCTCACCCCGGAAGGTACGACGGGGCCAACTGTTACGGCGATCCCGACTGGTCGACATGGAGGTGTGCTCGAGATGTCACCGTCTCGTGTTGCGGAGGGGTCTGAGGCCCGAGTGTCTTGGTATCCCAAGGAGACTCTTGACGAGACGATCTGCTTCGACTTCGGTCGTGATCTTCCTTTGGCTTGTTATCCGGACGAGTGTGCTCAGCTGGTTCGTCTGGTTAAGGGAGGTCCCGATGATCTTCCTCCGGTCAGGGAGACTGACTTCAAAGACGACTATGAAAACGCTGCATGCTCGTCGATTAGGTGAGTGCTCGAATCTTGTGCGACTTTGCCTTGATATTTTTTGTTGGGTTCTTCGTTTAGCTTGTTTCCTTATCGAATTTTGAGCAGATTCAAGGTGACTGGAATGCTCTCGTCGTAAAATACGACAGAGCGCTGAAGAAGGCTCGCGACCAGCTTCGTGAACAGGAAGATGAGAGCCGGAAGGCTGCGCAGGCATTCCAGGGCTCCCTTAGAGCCATGACTCAGGAGAGGGACGAGGCGATAGCTCGGGAGAAGGAAATGAGGAGGGAGTTCAACGTGATAAGGACGTCTGATCTTACAGAGCTTGAGATGTATCAGGGATCGATTAAGGATCTCGAGACGGTGGTGGACAAGCTTGAACGAGATAAGGCATCGCTCAAACAAGAAAATACCGCTATCCTGTTGAAACACACAGAGGAGGCGAATCGTCTGTAGAAATCTTGTAAAAACGAAGTTACTCATGAGCGGATCCGAGTAATGGTCGCCATGATTGCCAAAGCCGAGAAGTGCTTCCACCGGATCCGTCTTCGCGAGACACGGAGGGATGAATACGACGATGCTCGGTGTCTCTACAGCCAAGCCTTCAGAACGAAGAAATACCTCGAAGAATTGCTCAAATCCGGGTGCGCCATCTCGCAGGAAACTATCGACTTCTTCACCGAGCAGGAGAGGAAATATAAGGAGGAAGCGACTCATTTGGAAGTCAAAGAAATTCCTGAGGATGATCTTCGTCTCTCTCCCTTTGTATTGCCGTCGAGGTTCTTAGTCAAAGATATTTGGCAGAGGATCGATCCATATGGATCGAACACTGAGCTGATTGACTTTGAAGCTGCGGCCGCTCTTCGGACTCCTTGCAGCAAACCAGAATTCTCCCCTATGGAAGATATGAGGGAGCTCTCTCGTCCTGCCGGGTCCTCTACTCGTCGAGAGACCGCCCCCAAGGATCCTGCTGCTCCCCCGACGATACTGCTTTCAGACTCTCCAGCGAAGACACCCGAGAAGGCCGGATCATCTTCGACTGCTTCGGAAGATCCTGACACGAGAGTTGAAGAAGAGGATGCAAACGTTCGGGCCGCAGATCCTCAAGCTCCTTCATTCGGTCGTGTTTCTGGTCCAGGCGTGGGTGAGGATCCTCCTCGTGCGGGCGAATGAACGTGATGTTATGCTTGCCTTTTGTTCTGGCTTGATGAAGTTGTTGTTCCTTGTCTTTTTTTTTTTATGTTGTTGCACTTTTTGTTCGTTCCTGGCCCGAGTAAGCCTTGTTTTTGTAAAACTTTAAACATCTGATCAGAATATTTCAGTAAGTCGTTTTTCCTTTATTTTTTTTGACTTAGAAATATTTCGAACGTGTTTTTGCCTAGAGGTATCTTAACGAGAAGTAGTCCATCAAGGAGAATATTACTCCGACTGAGACTTAGTATGAATAGCTGGACGAGACTTGACAAGGAATTTAGTTGTAATAATCTAGGAAAAGGTATTTGGACGCACCGCGGTAACCAAGAGAAACTTGATCGGCCAACTCATTGTTCTTCGATTTGCGGCAAGGTCCGAAAATTTCGCTCGTTAGTCCGGTCAGTGCAATGCGCACAGGTGACGCGGGACTATTTTTCTTTCCCTCGGTAGATATCTGATCAGGATATAACCGATTAGTTGGGGCGAGTGCTCGTGCGCCGCTTGCAGGTAAGGGGCGAGCATCGTTAATTTGGTGTCCGAACTGCTGTCGTTTGCTCGGAAGCTAGTATAACAGGCTTAAAGAATTTGGATATCTTTTTTTATTGGGGCTTGACCCCGTAGAGGGGATGCATGCGTACCTCCGAGGAGGATCAAGCCTTTCGTAGTTTGTTGTGCCCGAGTAAAAATGACTTGCTAGTCATTTACTCGGACGAGTAGAAGTGACTATAAAGTGCATCTACTCGGTGTTTTTTTTTTGTTGGGAGTGGAAGTGACCTGATGGTCATCCGCTCGGGGGAGTTGCACATATGTCTTTGACTCGTCTGTCGATTCTACTCGTCTCATGAGTAGAAGCGACGAAGGTGCATCGAATTCCATGCTCGTGGGACTGCCTCTCCGCGGGAGGTCTCTGGCCGATATACGCCTGGTTTGACGACTCGAGTAATCTTGTAAGGTCCTTCCCAGTTGGCACCTAATTTCCCAGCATTGAGTTCCTTTGTGTTCTCGAAGACCTTTCGCAGGTCGAGGTCGCCGAGTTCAAGGGGTCGCGCACGGACTTTCTTGTTGTAGTAACTCTCAATCTGGTTCTGATAGTTCTGGATCCGAAGAAGCGCTTGGTCGCGTTTCTCTTCGAGCTCATCGAGAGCATCAAGAAGCATATCCTGGTTGAGTTCGACATGTTGCGGCATCTTGGAACGGCCGAGACTCGTAACATTAGCTTCCGCCGAGGCCATTGCTTCCATTCCATACGCGAGAGAAAAAGGTGTGGACTTGGTTGCTCCGCGAGGAGTTGTCCGATGCGACCATAGGACCCCATCGAGTTTGTCGGCCCAGTGTCCTTTCTTTAAGTCGAGACGCTTCTTGATTCCATCAATAATGATTTTGTTCGATGACTCTGCCTGCCCGTTGCCTTGAGGGTACCGCGGCGTTGAAGCGCTCAGTCGGATATTCCACTTGTTGCAGAATTCCTTGAAGTTTCCTGACATAAATTGAGACCCATTATCGGTCATGATCTCGTAAGGTAGGCCGTGACGACAGATGATGTTCTTCCACACGAAGCCACGAACCTCCTTCTCGGTGACTTGTGCGAATGCTTCGGCCTCTATCCACTTGGTGAAGTATTCGGCTAAAACTAATACGAAGCGATGCTGTCGAGAGTTCGGCATTGATCCGATAATATCCATTCCCCATCGCATGAATGGGTAAGGGGCTGCGGAGGTGCGCAGTAGCTCAGTTGGGCTGAGAATGCTCGGAGCGTGTCGCTGGAATTTGTTGCATCGTCGGGCATACGCTTCGCAGTCTGTATTCATTGTTGGCCAGAAGAATCCCAAGCTTCAGACCTTGAGAGCGAGTGCCCGACCACCCGAGTGATTACCTCCAGCACCCTCATGCGTCTCGGCCATCACTAATCGTGTTTATTTGCCGAAGATGCACTTAAGTAGGACCTTGTTAGCCGTTACTCGGTGGAGGTCGCCGTCCATAATGATGTAGTGAGCGTTGCGTCGTTTTAGCCGTCTGGCAGCCCACCTATCGGCTGGGGTCGTCCCGTCAGTAAGGTATTTCATGAATTCAACTCTCCAGTTGGTTAGGGGCTAATCATGATCCGTCATCTCGGTGTCGCCGTCGACTTCCAGTTGAGCTGTTGTTTCGGAAACTGAGGTGACGAGGCTAATTTCCTCTGTTGAGATATCGATGCTCGGTTTCTCGATCTGATGAATCGGTATAGTCCTTTTAACATGATCATGGAGCTTGCTTCCAAGAGCTGCTAATGCGTCGGCGCATAAGTTTTCTCCACGAGGGACTTTAGTGAGTTCGAAGAATTCGAACTCCTTGGCTAGCTTTTGAACGAGACGAAGATACGCGTCCATTCTGTCATTGCGCGCATCATAGTCGCCGCTGAATTGGCTGGCAACAAGCTGCGAGTCGCAATAGACGCTGAGTCGTTTGGCTTTGACTGCCTTGGCGAGACGGAGACCAGCGATTAATGATTCGTATTCTGCCTCGTTGTTGGATGCGAGGAAACCAAAGCTAAACGATTGGCGGATAAGTTCCCCAGTAGGTGATTGGAGTTGAACCCCTGCTCCGGAACCTTTGTTCGTTGAGGAACCGTCGACGTGCAGTATCTAGTTAGAATCTGGGGTTTCAAGATCTTGGGCCAGTTCCGGAGATAGTTCGATGAGGAAATCGGCAAGGACCTGAGCCTTGGCAGCCGTTCAACACTTGTAGGTGATGTCGAGTTCGCCTAGTTCTATCGCCCATTTGGTCAATCGGCCGGCTCTAGTCGTGTTTTGCAAGACAGTTTGGAGCGGCTGATCTGTTAGGACTTTGATTGAATGTGACTGAAAGTAGGGTCGCAGCTTTCTCGTGGATTCGACGATGGCAATAGTCATTTTCTTGAGTGTCGGATACCTCGTCTCGGGACTTGTCATCCTCTTGCTCATGTAGAAACTGGCCGTTGCTCGCCTCGGTCTTCCTTTATCAGGACACTGCTAACTGCTGCTAACGAGACTGTGATGTAGAGGAATAAGACATCCCCCACTTCGGGCTTGGCCAAGATCGGAGGCGTCGTAAGATAATGCTTGAGTTGCTGGAAAGCGTCTTCGCATTTGTCATCCCAGAGGAATTTCTTGTTCCCGCGGAGGAGGTCGTAGAAGGGGAGACACTTATCGGTTGATCGTGAAATGAAACGGTTTAGAGCCGCGATTTGACCGGTTAGGCGCTGGACCTCTCTGCAATTTCTTGGACTCAGGATATCAAGAACCGCTGAAGTCTGCTTAGGATTCGCCTCGATACCTCGCTGCGTGACGATGTAGCCAAGGAATTCGCCAGACGAGACGCCAAACGTACACTTGGTCGGGTTCAGCTTCATCTTGTATGTATTGAGAATGTCAAAACACTCTTGTAGATGTGTTAGATGGTCGTCAGCTCGGAGTGACTTTACGAGCATATCATCGATATAGACTTCCATTGTATGACCAAGTTGTTTGGCAAACATGCGATTGACCAACCGCTGATACGTTGCTCCGACATTTTTTACCCTGAAGGGCATCACCTTATAGCAATAGATTCCTCGATCAGTTATGAATGAGGTTTTTTTTCGGTCATCTGGATGCATCATGATCTGATTGTAGCCGGAGAATGCATCCATATGTCAGTAGCTCGTTCCCGACGGTCGACTCGACGAGACGGTCGATGTTCGGCAGAGGGTAACTGTCCTTGGGACAGGCCTTGTTGAGGTCAGTGAAATTGACGCACATTTGCCATTTGCCATTATTTTTCTTGACGACCACCGGGTTGGCGAGCCACTCGGTGTAGTGAACCTCCATGATTGAGCCCTCGTTGATTAGTCGTTGGACTTCTTCAATGACGGCCTGCGACCTGTCAGGTCCTAGCTTTCGTCTCTTCTGTAGGACTGGCTTGACATTATGGTCTACGTTCAGCTCATGAGTTGTGACGGATGGATCAATTCCTTGCATGTCGGACATGGACCATGAGAAAGTGGATATGTTCTACTTTAAAAAGTCGAGGATCTTGCGCTGCATCTCGTCGGGTAAGTAGGCTCCTACTCGTAAGACCTTGCTTGGGTCCAACTCGTCGACCGGTACTTCGAGGACTTCTTCTTTTTGTGGGCAGCCTTGCTGTTTGGAGGGGAAACCGAGTTGACGAGTGACTGGGAACGCTGTATTTTAACGGTGGCGATCAGGATGTCTCGTGCGGCTCGTTGGTCCCCTCTCACCGTTCTGATTGTTCCGTCTGATCCTGGGAACTTGACACAATGGTGGTAAGTCGATGCGATTGCTCGCATAGAATATAACCAAGGAGTTTCGAGAATCACGTGATAAGGGGCTTTGGTACTGACTACCGAGAATTTGACCATCCGGGTTACTCCCTCCGCTTGTACCGCGAGATGAATCGTCCCGAGGACTACCTCAGAGGAGCCGTTGAAACCAGTCAGGGTTCTGGATGAAGGCTTTATGTCGTTCAGGTCAATATTCATCTTAATGAGAGTCTCGCGAAAGATGATATCAACAGAGCTACCGGTGTCGACGAGCACTTTGGTTACGTCATACCTGTCGATCTGCAGCATGACGAGAAGCGGGTCGTTATGAGGGAAGTTTATGCCGAGCAAATCATCAGGTGAGAAAATGATTGGCTGGTCGGTTGGGGGCTTTTGAGGCCATCACTGTGAAGTGGTCGCCTGTCGGCGATGATTTTTAACGGATCGCACCGAGTCTCCGCAGGGTGGAGACCCTCCCGTGGGTGGAGACCCTCCCATGATCACGTCTTTCCGGGGCCAAGCACTCGTCTGTTTGGCGAGGAGAAAGGCTCCGAGATCCTTACTTTCTTCAAGTTGTTCGATCTTCTTGCGGTTAAGCTTCGCTCGTAAGTCGCCTACTCGGGAGTTGAGGTGATCGCGGAGATCAGTAGCAGGTTCGTCTGTCGAGGACGCTGGCGAAGACGTGCAGACTGATGCAAGCTTGGCTCACTTGGCTTCTATCTTGGAACGCAGGTCAGAGGGCCGGGGTGCTCCGCCGATTATTGGAGTGGCCTTTCGCTTGAGGAGTGTGCGCAGATCTGTTTGTTCAAGGGGTTCCTTGATGTCGCTCTCCTCATCGGATGAATGCCCTGGCTGAACGCGAATAACCTCTATCCTCTGTCGGGTCACGGGCTGCTCTTTGTCTTCCGAGGCGTTGTCGTCATTGGCCTGCCGAGGGGGCTGTTCTGCGTCCTTCGGCTTTTGGTCGTTTTGACGTGGTTTGCCTTGGGACTTACGCTGGTTCTTTTTATCTTTGTTTCGACTCCAACTGTTCTCACTCTTCGGTTTTGGAGGAGGAATCTTAAGTTCTCCGTTATCGATCGAGGAAAGGAATTGCGCGAACAAAGTCTTGCACTCAGAAGTATCGTGCCCCTTTTGGCCATGAAGCTTGCACGATTTGGTAAGGCTTGGGGGCGCGAGGGGTGGCCCCGCGACGGTGTCGACATGGGCAGTAGCTGCGGGACTCATTGTTCGGGAAGACTCACCTGGAGAGTCCGCCACTCGGTGGAATGTATTCCACTTCTTTCCATTCTCATCGATGACGTAGAGGAGGCTGTATTTACGACTATTCTTGTCGTTGAGAGCATGCTGCCGAGGTTCGGTATGAGCGTTGTCGGCATTTTTGGGTACTGAGGTCTTCGCAGTGTGTTGCTTCCCGAGTATAACCTTCGTGTCTTCTTCCATACGGATGAAGTTGCGTGATCGAGCGATGGCGTCTTGTAACGAGGGCGAGGCAATGCGGTATAAGTCCTCGCGAAACTTGCAGTCGACCTGAAGAGTTTCATCAAGGCGTCGATGGCAATGTGGTCCGGAATATTGATCCGGGAGACCACTTTCTTAAATTGCTCCATGTAGTCTCAGAGACTTTGGTCCTTCCCCTGCTTAAGATTCCAAAGACTGGAAGCTGTTGCCTCTCGCTTTGTGAATACAATATAATTCTTGAGGAAAGCCGAGGAGAGCTCCTTGAAGCTACTGATAGAATTCTTCTCGAGTCCCAAAAACCAGGTCAGAGCTTGCTCGTTCAACGTCTCGACGAAGAGCTGACAGTAGCTGACGTCTCTCTCTTCGACCGGGAGGCGAGCTCTGGCCATCGCAATGTTGAAAGCCATTAGGTTTTCAACGAGATCTCCTCCAGGTTTGTAACTTGGTGGTCGTAGCTTGTCCATCTTTTGGAGCTTCACTTTGGTCAGCTCCTCAGTAAAAGGCGTGCAAGAGGTCGAGGCGATGATGCTGTCAATCTTGGGAGCCGCGCTAATGGCGTGATGAATCTTCGAGTTTATTTGTTGAACACTCAGCTTGAGCTCAGCGAGTTCTCGGATCGTCATCGAGTCAGATGCGGCTGGGGAAGCGTCAACGGCGAAGTTATCCGTAGGCGCGGGTTCGTCATTTGCGTGACCGTTCGTCGGAGTCAGAGGGTTCGTGTGGAAGAGGTGACAATGAAACGGTTGTGGTTTGTTCGTCTGTGCGGCAGGCACGGTGAGAGCGGCGACAAGGGCAACGAGTCGCTCGTTTGTCGTTTTCTGGACCTCCTCCTGCTGGACGAGTCGAGCCATGACTGAGCTCATGAATTCCATCGAGAGAAGGGGAACGGGAGGAGGAGTCAGAGTGGGTTCCGGCTCCACGCCTGAAGCACTTGGGTTCGCCATATCGGGTCAGAAACGCTAGATCTGTTCGTGCCCCACGGGGGCGCCAATTGTTTAGGGGTGAGGTGGTAACCAACGAGTAAACGATACTAAAAATGGGTCGAACAGAAGCGTCTTATTAGATTCCGAGATGGGGAAGTTACAAGAAGGAAACATGAAAGAACAAGCCGGTGAACAGAGAGCTTAAACGGAAAGATACAAAGTGGCGAGAGAACGTACGGACAATAAACCCTAATTCTAGCCGCCAGTATGTATGCCTTAGTGTCGATGCCTCTCTCCGTTGTTCTCCTCTCCCTTTTATAGCTTCTGTCTTGGTGGGACTTGACCTAGTTCGCGTCTGGTCGATTGGGCCTTACCGGCCTGTCGGGCCGGACGAACGAATTCTCGCCCTGGGTAGCCGAGTCGACCATCCACGTTGTATCTTCTGCTCGGCTAAAAGCAGTCTGCAGCCGAACTGTGGGAGCCGAGTGTCAGCTTCCGAGCCGATGACTGTCTAGTTAACTAGAATGAGCCTCTTGTTCGATGGGCTTTGTGGATGGTACAATCCATCTCTAACACAGACCAAAAATTGTTCGTTTTAGCCGTCAGAAATGAAGGCTATTTTGACTCGATATTTTCTGGCGATTTCAGATTTAGAGTCTTTATAAGAGATCCGAGTTCATAGAATCCACTTTTCAATTGCTAAGGTGAAAGCTATTTCATAAAATTATGCACGTAGTTTACCATTTCTATTATAGGTAGTTGAGTATGAAAAAAGTTCAATCTTTATGATATAGTCTAATTTGAGTCTTGTATTTTTTTTATTTTTTTAAAAAACTATATATATAGATTTAGAGTATTCAGTTGTTACTTGCTTTGAATGAGTTATGAAACTGTTATATAATTATATAAACATATATCCCGGTGAGGAGAATATGTGGTGAATGGATTAGTTTATGTACTATCAGTTCATTCATTGCTTTGTGTGGTGAATTAGACATTGTTTTGTTCATATTTAGGTATAGATTCCCATTTTTGAAGTGCTATCATTGAATTAGTGATTTGTGTATTTAGCCTCTCATATCTCATTGTGTGGTTCTTTGTTACTCAGCCCACTTCCTATTCCTTTTCAAATAAAACTGACAATTTTTTTTATTTTTAAAAAAATTGATATTATTAATCAACAAAAAAAAAATACTTATAAACAATTGGAGAAGTCCAGAAAGATTAAAAGAGAAAATTTAAATTCTGACAAAAACAGAGTGCAGTTAAAGAAAACAAAGCATAAAGATTTAGTGTGAGCAGAGCAGCGAGAGTTTAGGTTCTTTTGCTAATATGGAGAAGCTATCTTGAGGAGTATTGATAGGAGTGCATATTGCTTGGGAGTGAGACTAACGAATTCCACCTTTCTAACAATTCCAAAATCAATACCCTGAGCTGACGAGAGAGATTGAAGCTGGTAACGAATATCAACGTCAGTCATGTATGGTTGAATGGATGGATTGATGGTGCTTCCTTCCATTACGTTCACCCCAAATCGCAAACGTCGTAGCCTGAAAAGCTAATTTAGCAAGCATAATCTGAAAGCATTGCATACTCCAAACAATGAAGGAGAAATTACATGCGAATAAAAGATTCTCCCTTCTCTCCAGTGGCTCGCATAGGGTACAAGCTTGGGTGATGAACGCCTTGCGAGGAACACCTTGAGAGACCAGATTTTACTATGCCATTCCACTTCATCGCATCAGGCTCTTTGCATAGTAGGAAGGCCTATAATCATTGTCGCCTTGGTTCCACAACTGTTGTTCATTCCCGGCGTCAGCATTTGGGATTCAAGGGTTCGAATTTCCCTGAACATATCATGCACAGGCGCACCACAGCATCGACGAATTGTCTAGAAACTTCCATTCGCAGCTTCCATGACTTTTTCAACCTGATTTAAGCCTAGGAGTCTGGTTGCGGAGTCACTCGCGTTATCAGTTAATCTTCCCAATCTTGTCCACTGTCCAGTTATCAAACTAGAAAAAATTTAGAAGAACAATCTTTGATCTCATACCGGATCAACCTGAAAGATATTTGATGAAGTCACATTAGCTTCTTCCAAAGCCATGAACAGCATCGCAAAAGGAAAAAACTGATTACGAAGTATATAGTGTTTGGACCAAGTAACATAGAGAGAAGCCGCATTTGATACAATCCACCATATCAGTTTCAGATAGTAGACCTGGGAATTTTCAGATAATTTTCGTACTAAACCTCCCTCCCGTCTAACAACACAAAGATCATCCATGCCACTTTTTATTTCGAAGTAATGTGCTGACCATAGGAAAGCTGCACATAGGCTTTCTATCTTGTTGTAACAATTCTTGGGAAGTCTGAGCTCCAAAATTTAATAATGCTTCCTATCACTCACTGGATTAGTTTTCGTCGACCCTGGACATAGTTTTTCTTGACCAGGTAACTATCCGCGGTCGAACTCTATCAGTTAAAGGTTCGTAATCAGCTATCTTCAAGTAGCGAGTGGTGAGAGGCAGCACAAGATATCTGATAATAAGTTCTTCAGTTGGGATTTCAATTTAAGCTAAAACAGCATTTGTAAACTCAGTAGCAGCCCCAGAAATTTTAAAAGATGATTTAGCTGCAATGATCCTGAGATCAGACTCAGTCGCAAATGATCCCAAAACTTTTGTGTTCTATAAAGGGATAACTACGATCATGATAGTTTCCTATTCTACAAGGATTTGATACTATCTAATGTACCTATATCTAGCTTATTTAAGATATTCTATCTTGTATATATACTCCTCTCGATGTATCAATAAAGACACAAATTCACATAATATTTCACGTAGAGATCTTTCAGTACCATCCATAAAAATTACCATATTGTCCGCAAAGCTGAGATGAGTCATGTTCAGTTCGTACTAGAAAGAATGATACACAATTCTGTAATATATTGCCACCTTGTTAAGCCTTAGAGACAATACATTAATAGCTATAACAAATAGATAAGACGACAACGAGCATTTTTGGCGCCTCGATTACTAATGAACAAGCTTTCCAGCTCATCGGTTACAAAAATAGAGAAAGAGGCCGAGGTAATACAGCTATGAATCTATGATATGAACAGAGCAGGAAGGCTCATAGCAACGATAGCTTCAGTAACAAAATGTCATCGTACTGTATCAAAAGCCTTCGGTATAGAGTGTTCTGCAAAAGTGACTTAAAATTTGAAGGTAAATGCAAAACTAACTCATCATTTCTTTTTTAGAATTTTCATTTGCCTTATTCACCCTAGATGTTCGAGTTATTCACGAAAATGCCATTGTTTTTTTTTGTTTTTTTTTGTTTTTCATTTAAATGAATGTTTTACTCTATCATCCTCATCTTCATCAAGTATTTACAATATTGTCATTTCCATCAATACACCAACCACCATGAACAACCAATTTGAATCTCTTAATGCACAAAATTTGATTTTTTCTCTTATTTTTTCATTTGTTATTCACACAAACCACATCTCTTTCACTTTCTCTCAAAATTCATCCAAAAAATTTAAGATTTTTATTTCAAACTTTGTAAGGTTCATAGAGATATTGAAACTCATGATTCTTGGTCATTAGTACGTTGGTAGAATTGTTGGTGAAGTTCTATGAGTTTAGAAAAGCTAAACAAGTCATCTCACGGGTTTAAGATATGAAATTGATTTTTTTAAGATTTGTTCGTGAAGATGGTCAGTGCATAAGTTAGTTTTGCAATTGACATTTTCTTGGTTTTTTGTAGAAGACTAACCTAGAAGTCTTCTACATTTCCTTTGTTAACAAAAAAAAAACAGGGAGAACCAAGATGGCTTCTAGGGAAGTCTTCTCGGATAATAAGTTAATTTTGCAATTGACCAAAGTTTGTCAGAAATTTGACTTTTTGTAGAATACTTTCTGGGAAGACTTCTAGGGAAGTCTTCTTTACTGTTTGTGTGGGTTGCTTTTGCAATTGACAATTAAAACTAAAAAAAATATTATTTACGAGAAGACTTCTTGAGAAGTCTTCTCAAACTTTATTTCCTGGTTTTTGGTTACAGAAGACTTCTAGAGAAGCCTTCACTAGAAAAGTCAAATATAGTCAATTGCAAAAGTAATTTAGGAGACTTCTTGAGACGTTGAGAAGACTTCGTATGAATGTAAGAAAACTTCTCTAGAAGTCTTCTATAAAAAGTCAAATTTTTTACAAACTTCGGTCAATTGCAAAACTAACATTTTTAACATAAAAGACTTCTTTAGAAGTCTTCTCTCAGATTTTCGAAAAAAATTCAAATTCAAAAGTAAGTCAATATTTACAAAGGAAGACTTCTCACGATGTCTTCTGTAGAGTAGACTTCTTAAGAAGTCTTTCATCATAAATTTGCAATTGCAAAAAATGACCTAAATGGAAGACTTCCTAAGAAGTCTTCTGTGAGAAGACTTCTTAAAACGTCTTCTGTGAGAAGACTTCTTAAAAAGTCTGTTACGTCAATCTTTATTAAACTTCAGTTCTCTCAAAACATAAAATGAATTTTGCTTTTTTTTTCTTGTTAATTCATGTGTATTAGTCAATATTGGGTCTCTTGAGTGAAATTTATAACTTAATTGGTGATAATTATGAGGTTACAAACATTCATATTTATTAATGTTTGTAGCTAAACTAAGAAGACTTACACAGAAGTCTTCCATGAGAAGACTTACACAGAAGTCTTACATGAGAAGACTTACAGAGAAGTCTTCCATGAGAAGACTTACAGGGAAGTCTTTTCACGGAAGACTTACAGGGAAGTCTTCTCACAGAAGACTTACAGGAAAGTTTTCTACGTTCGTTTTTGTAAAATTTGTTAAGTAACTTTAATATATATTTTCTAAATTTCAAAAGTGTCAAGTAACTTCAACAATATCAAGTAATGTGGTTTGATGTGTCTTCTTATATCTTAAGATATACTTTTAAATTTTATGAAATTTAAAATTGCAATTTTCACTTAGAGTTTAAGTTTCCCGCTTAAATTTTCATTCCTGCTTACATTTCCCTCTTCCGAGAAGACTTAACTTTTTCTAGTGAGACTTATGTATTGTTTGATCTTTAATGAATCTAACAAAGATTTCTTGAGAAGTCTTTTCTAGTAGTTTGTAATAAATTTGATAAAATATAAAAAAATTTATGTTGTTTTGGATAGTATGGTTAAAATATTTTTTTGTTATGAATTTCAAATAATGTCAAGCACTTTTGAAAAATAAAATAAAATATTGTAGACATCAACATATTTATTAATTTTTTTGATTAAATTTTTTTCAAATTTACAAAATAATTCATAATTAAAATAGTACACATAATAATCATTAAACATACCATAAACAAAAGAATTAGAAAATAATCATTAACATCTTCATGGGAGACTTGTGGAAGACTTCTGGAAGACTTGTGGAAGACTTCTGGAAGACTTGTGGAAGACTTCCAGAATTCTTCCAAGAAGTATTTTAGAAGTCTTCCAAGAAGTATTTTAGAAGTCTTCTAGGAAGTATTTTAGAAGTCTTCCAGGAGTTTTTTGAAGTCAACATGAGAGACTTCTAGAAGATTTCTGGAAGACTTCTAAAATACTTCCTAGAGGACTTCTCGAAGACTTGTGGAAGACTTCCAGAAGTCTTCCACAAGTGTTCTTGAAATCTTCCAGGAATTTTTCTAAAATTTAAGCGGGAAGTCTTCCAGAAATCTTCCAGGTTTCTTCCTAAGTCTTCAAAAAGTCTTCTGAAGTCTTTTTAAGTATTCTCTTCTTCTCGATCATACCAAAAATAAAAAATCAGATTCTTAACCAAAGAATACTATCAAAAATAAAAGAGGAATCAAAAATGTCGAACCTTTAAACTTGTTAATGCCTCTACAGGTTTCACCTACATAAAATGTTGTGTTATCTTCTTCTCCTTCATGCCAAAAAGAAAATGACATAACTTTAATCATTGAACACTATCACAAACACAAAATAGGAATAAAAAAGGTCATACATTTAACCTTGTTAAAGTAAGTTGAATATACAACCTTTTAGAATCTAACATATAAAACACACCAAAAATACATATTCAAAATTTATAGATTTACTTTGAAATGAGTGAAAGATGAGAACCATTTAATGAAAAATCTACAAAAACAAGATAAATTAGTGAGAATAAATAAGAGAAAGATGAGAAAGGAATATAAAGTTAGGTGTTTTTTTTAAATTTAAGTTAGGTGTTTTCAAGTCTAAAGAAATTAGAGAGAGGTTTGAGAGTTTTAGAGTGAGAAACATTAAATGTTTGTTGCAGCCATTTGAGAGGAAGAAAGAAAATGTGTAAATTATCTTTATATGTAGAGACAAAAATCCCAATTAGGTTAAATATTTTCGATATAGAATCCTTCACGAGAAGTCATCTAAGAGAATACTTCTCAAATTATGAAGTCTTCTGGAAGGTTTCCAAAATCATATAAATACATGAGAGAAGACTTCTGAAAGACTTCTAGAAGATTTTGCATTAAGCGGAAAACACATATCATCTTATTTTGAGAAGACTTCTAGAGAAGTCTTCTTGGAGTTTTCGAGAAAGTCTTCTGAAACCATAAAATCAATTAACTAAGCAAAAAACACTTTCTTAAACATAAAACAAACTTAGAAAGTTTTAAAATCATCTTATTAGAGAATCACTAACACATATTCGTCAAATTCAAAAAAAAAAGTTAAGAGAATAAGATTTCAAAATATACCCCTAAAACTACATACAATACTATAAAATATGTTAATAAAACCTAAACCAATCATTATCATGACTCATCTACATTAAATCATCTAGATTGAAAATAATTATTTTAGTTGGTATAAATTTACATAATTTATAAATGTTTGTGGCTATATGATTCCTATTTTTCCCCCAAATAAATATTTTTTTTAAGATTTATTGTTTGGAAAGACTTCTAGAAGACTTATTCACGCATAAGTTATTATGGTAAAATTGAATAAATTTTTTTTTGTTTACTCATAAGGAGTGTTGTATTTTCAATACATTTTTAGATAGAGAAAACTTTTCTAAAAGTCTTTTCACGCGAATAAGTTATTATGGTAAAATTGAATATAGTTTTTTTTGTTTACTCATAAGGAGTTTGTTGTATTTTCAATAATTTTTTTAATTACTTTTGCATATAATTGAATTTAGAGTACATTTTTACATTTGAATCAAGTTTTGAATCATTTTTATCAATTTTCTCGTCTGTATATTAAGTTTTTGATCAACACTTACAAAACTAACGATTATTTGTTCCCACTAGTGGTTTTGTGTCTATCTTCTTCCATTTTCTTTTTTGAATTTGGTTTTTCAAAATTTTGTCGACTTTTATTTTGGTTTTTATTTTGTTTGTTACCTTTTTAGTTATTGAAATTTTAATTAATTGTAATTACTGCTTACGAAACTGTCGATTATTTGTGCGGACTAGTGGTTTTGTGTCTATTTTGTTCCATTTCAATTTTTCTTAATTTGTTTTTGTTGACTTTTATTTCCGTTTTTATTTTGTTTAGTTATGGAAATTATGATTAATCGTAATAAATTAGTAATTTAAAAAACTGAATTAACCGAGAGTCATTACAAAATGAGAGACAGATATTACAGATCTCTTCATGTTTATTATTTTATTTTTTTATATAAAATTAAATATTCGAAATTTGTGGTTCAGAATTGACTAGTTCTACGAAATTTTTGTATTTGATTTTTAGTTAAAATGTCGACATACATTCAAGTATAATAATAAAAAATTGGAAGAGGGCAATTAATTTATTTACAAACGTCAATAAAATTAAGGGTTTGAGAAGCCGAATAACTTTTCACATTTTCATATGTTTTGGCTTTTGAAGAATATGCTTTTGTCTTTTTTCATTTGTTTACTTTTTTTAAGTGAAAGTTCTCGACTCTTCATGTAATATAAATAAAGTGTGGAATTTGAATAGTGTTTGAATGTTTATTTTTTGGATAAAAGTTGGATTATTATTTTGTTTAATTGGTTTAATTATGTGCCAAAAAATAAATTAAGAAAAATTATTGTATATAAATAATTAAATTTCGAACTATTTTTTTGGGAAGAAATAAATTTAACTTTTGATCTAGGAAAATCTAATACAAAGTTATAGTTCGGTGGATATCTGATTTTATATTATAGTTTATGTAGAGAAATAACACGTTGATTTATGATAATTTTTGCACATTCTGAATAGATCAATGGATTCTGACCCAAAGACAAAACAGACTTTCAAAAGGGAAAGAAAAGAAAATATAGACAACACGGGTTTTAGAATTCACTGGGTTAAACAATTAAACTTCTCATTTTGGGCTATGTTATAATTACTATGTTGTACTGGGCTAGCACTATTCCGAACTGCTTTAACGAGCATTGAATAACAAGTTTTCAGGAAAAAAAAAGCGGATTTTAGAAAATAGCAAATCACTCGAATAAATATCTTTTTTTAATTTTTATCACAAAAATAAACTTTAAAAAAATGATCAAAATAATTTTTTATTTTGAAAATTTTAATATTTTTTTTTAATTTTAAATTTCACCCCCAAAACTTCACTGTATAATTCTAAACCCTAAATCTAGATTAGTTAATCTAAAGGGTATAAATATACATTTACATCTTTTAATAAAATTTATTTTAATAATTTTTCTCTCTAAAAACTATTTTGGTGATAATTTTTTTTAAATCTACCTTAAAATATTTCTCTTTAGAAAAACACAAATATAGACAACAAGGTTTTAAAAATAATGAAAAATATAGACAACACGTTCACATGTCAAATATCCATATTATATGGAACGCAAAAAATGACGTGAGCTATTGGTAAAAAAAACGTGAGGACAAGATAGATCATGCGTGCAACTACGGAAAAGAAAACTAATCATATACAATATATAGATTATATAACATTGTATATTACGTTACTTTTAATTTAGTTCGTAAACCAACCTTAAACACCAGGTGCAAATGGAAATCTCCGGACTTTGTTGAAGTAATTCCATGTCAAATGAAAAATGTAAAAGCCATCTCCCCGAGCAAGCCCGAAAAAGTGGGATTAAAGACACGTGGCTACGCCATAAAGCAACCACAGTATCCTTTCATCGGTTTCATGGTTTGAAGCTAAGCATCTGTTAGAGACCCTAAACAGTTTAGAAATTTTTTTAAATAAATTTGGAGGGTTCTTTTCCATGTAAAACTTTATAAAAATTGAGGACCTTAGATCAATGTTTCACTTCGGTATACTCATGACCACCCATGGTCTCAAGATAACCTAACGTGTTTCTTTCTGTTTAAATCCGTATTAATCACTTATACTTAAGTTACACATGCACATAATTGGAAAGGAATGAACAAACAGAATTTTCATTGAGATATTGACATGGTGTGTTTATTGTTCTAGCATGGTATGAATATCTTAAACAATTAACTATCGAATTAACTCTAATCTTAACACACAAATAAAACTCTTGTCAAGAAAAAACATGTGTAGTACTTAGGGATCGAATCCACAGAGCACAATGACACACAATAAATTTATTATTTCTAAAACTAAGCTAGATAGATAGATATATATTAGTAGTAATTAATCAATTCAAAGAAATATTCCTTGTCAGGAAATATATATGAAATATGAAAATATGATAATAAATGCAGATATGGAAATATACTATTAAAATAACTAAACACAAATGTAAATATGCTAGACTTAGGGTTTTAGACTTAATGGATTATAGGGAATATGAATCACAGAAATGTAAATATTTTAGAACTCAAATACTAATTATTCTGACCATTTTAACTCCAACTCTCGTATGCGAGTAAAAGAAAAGACCATCGATCGACGGCTAAGGCCTGATGCCGATCGATGGTGAAATCAGAAGGAAGTGTGAACGAGATTTGATATGTTCACCAAGATAATCAGACAAGCTCTCGCATGCGCCTAACAACCTAGTTCAATGGAGTCAATTCTGGCACAGAACCTACTCTCGTAGTCATCCATGTCCTACTTTCGAGATCATAGTTAGCTACTCTAGAATGCAAGCATTAAGCACAACTCAATTGATGGATATTAACTTAACCTAGCAATCCTACTTTTGGGCTAGTCCATGATTATCATCATTCAACCTAAATCTATTTGATAACTACTCATGCATAATCAAAGTAAGAACAATAGTCTGAATATAATGTATAGATAAAATATTGGGATTCCAATACAAATCTCCCTAAGAAATTATGAATCTTCTTCTCTAGAAACCTTAAAACTATAATAGAAAACTAAAATCTCTTCTCTCAACTCTCTCCAACTCTCGACACACTTCTGTGTATAATACATAAAGCATAAATATAAAACCCTAAAATCAAGGGCAAAACTCGTCAAGGTTATCTTCGTCATTTGTCTCTAACTTGGGCTTGAGATCTGCTTTTCTGTGAATTGGTAATCGATCGATGGCAAGTGTGCAACATCGATCGATCTTGGTCTTATACCATCGATCAATGACAAGGTTGTTTCGTCGATCGACGACTGTCTTGTACTTCGACTCTCTCAATGATCAGCTACGGATTCTTCTCCTCTAAATGTTCCAAAATCTCCAAGTATCTCCATATATCTCCAAAACATACCTGGACCTGTAAGGACCTTAAAACATAGCCTAGACACACATAATAGACCCTAAATTGAGCCTATAGACTAAAACTGGTAATAAATAGACTACATATACCAGCATCACGCCATGAACAATGATACAACTCAATGCATAACGAGTATTTACTAACTGCATGCAACATGATTCAAACATCAATAATTACAATTACAATTCAATATACTCTCTACTTCCTACTGTTGTTCCCCCTTGTGCCCAACCCCAACGGATGTACACACTGCTACTACATGCCTAACCGACATTCCTCTCCTTCACACTTTCTTTTTCACTAATCCACACTCTCACCATTCACATTAGTCCCATCTTGACATCATTTATCCAATCTATTACAAGCATATGTTCAATTCATTCTAATAACCTAGCTCACAAACAATTCATAAACAAAAATCACAACATCAAACAATGAGTCAGTTAATCAATTTCTCGCATTAACACTATCAGTCCATTAGTCCTTTGAAAATATGAGCATTATTATTTTGTATGTGATATGCATCTAACAACCTAGCAGCCATTATGATCTATCAACCTAACAACAACAAAAAAGACAAACAAAACCTAATTCAACATCCGACAATATAGAAGATCAAGAGAAGTAACTGGTTTCGAGACCACCTCAATGTTAACATCAAGGTAAAGGGCCGGTCGATGGGCGTGGATACACATAGATAGGCCAGAGAGAGAGAGAGGACGAGACTCAAGCTCAGTAATAGACTCTTACTTGGTCTTCATTGATCATGTAAGGGAGATAAAGGAGGACTCAACAACGATGAGTATAAGAAGAGGAATGAGGCTAAAGATTGAGGACATTCACACCCGAATACACACGCTTAGACATCGAGCACTCCCAAACACATCGATCTCTCTTAGTTCATTGTGATTAATCTATATTCGTTATTATTCAACTGTTGATCTTTTGATCCGATAAATCATCAATACGATCCATCTTTGTCAACTCTAACATGTTTACATCATTATTGTTCTAAGGATTTTTGTACCCTAGTTCTTTCTTCCCTAATTTATAAACACACTCAAATACATAGTGTGGATTTTAGGATCCACATTTTGGCGTTGTTTGTGGGAAAAAAACTCATCCTTACTAAGAACCCGATCTAAGGTTTGTAAGCACAAAATGGACCAATTATATATGTCCCCTAGCTCTCTCATGGATTAATATTCAGACCAAAACACATCGCTCTTTTATATTTTGAAACTATACGACAAAATGAAGGATCATACCATAGTCGCCCGATCAAACGAATCGATTTCATACAAAGGAGCCCTAAAACATTATAATGCCACTGTCTTGACCGATTTCCTATCAAACATCATTTAGAATGAATACATCAACAACCACAACTGTATCCTCAAAATGCGATATCGTTTTCTATGGGCATGAATACCTAAAGCTTGACAAAACGCACGGATGCTCTTGTTATTCAACTTGATGTAGAAGGATTCTATTTATCTAGGATAATGATCAAAATCGAGAGCTCGACCGACGTGATGTTTAAGAACATGGGGTACCTCGATTCTGCAATGAAATCTGTGATAATGCCATTCATCCATTTTGAAGAAACCATGAACTATTCTCTCGGTTCAATCCCACTGATCTTAAACATTGACAATGTCCAACAAGTAGTCAAATTTACCTTGATTGACTAGCCTACGCCCTTCAACGCCATACTCGGCAGACCTTGGTTCAGGAAAATAAAACTTATATCATCGATCTATCAATAGTGCATGGAATTCCCCTCGCTTATGGACATCAAAACAAGTTGAGGAAGCCAAACGTCATCACGAGCATGCTATATGAGTAATTTTAGGAGAATTCAATCATTGGCTCCGTCTTAATTTTGAAAGAGAGATGGAGTCGCATAAAATTATCAAAAATAAAACTCGTCCTCACAACTTTTAAACATGGCAAATATCTCATCAGATATGTCCACATCTATGATCGTTATCCCGAAAGATGCATAGGAATTTGGAACGAAATTTCTCTACACATCAAAATTGAGAATTAGTCTTTCTTAAAAAGAAACCTCAACATGTTCGATTGTTAGAGAGGATATGCCATGGATCCTCCAAGTTACATCCGTAGAGTTAAATGTCGACCTTACTTGCAAGCCCATAAAACAAAAAGACGTAAGTTGGGACTCGAATGAGATAAAGTAGTTAACGATGAGGTCGATAAACTACTGAAAGTCGAATAGATAAAATAAGTGAAATAGCCATATTAGTTAGCCAATCCAATGTTTATAAAATAAGAAAAAAATAAAATGGAGGGTATGCATCGATTTTACCGACCTGAACAAGGCCTGGTCTAAAGATAGTTTTCCATTACCACATCTTGACCGGTTAGTAGAAGAAACAGAAGGCCACAAGCTGCAATCATTCATGAACGACTTCTTTGGATACAAGAAAATTCTACTGAATCCATAAGACCAAATGAAAAAGAGCTGCATCTTATATTGAAGGACTTTTTGCTACAAAGTAATGCCCTTCAGCCTCAAAAATGCTGGTTGCACCTATCAGCTCCTTGTGAACTGGATACTTGGCATAACGCTTAGTGACACGATGGATATCTATATATACAATATGCTCGTTAAATCCTCGAGTAGAGAGGGCCACACAGCCCAAATCTAGGAGTGTTTTGCCATTCTGAAGTTCAACCCAACCAAGTGCTCTTTCGGATTTGCTTCTAGTGGGTTCCTCAGATACCCTGTAACCAAAAGATAGTTGAAGCTAACCCAAAAAATTCTCGGCCCCCATAGAAATGTCATCCCGAGATCGAGAAGCTAAGCTCAAAGACTCACAGGGAAGATCGCAGTGGTAAGCCATCTTATTTTACGATCAGCTTCTAGATTCCTCCCCTTCAACCAAATCGTAAAAGAGAATAAAAATTCCAATGAAATGAAGAATATCACACCGCTTTTCAGAAATAAAAACTATCTAAACCCCTTGAGGAAAAAACAATGTACATCTACGTCGCGACTTTGGAGGCTGCAGTAATCATAGTTCTAGTCCACGAGGAAAATAACAAGCATAAGCAAGTGTACTATGTGAAAAGATTGTTGATCGACGCCACGATATGACATCATGGAGAAACTAGCAATTGTCATAGTCATGGCAGTCCAAAAACTCAGACCATATTTCCAATCTCACTTAATCATAGTCATGACATCTTTACCCCCTACGAACATTCTATATGAGTAATTTTAGGAGAATCCCAACCTTTGGTCCCGTCTTAGTCTAGAAAGCGAAATGAAGTCGCATAAAATTATCAAAAATAAACTTGACCTCACAACCTGTAAACTCGGCAAATATTTCACCAGCTTTATCAACATCAATGATCGTTATCCCGAAAGATGCATAGGAACTGGGAACGAACTTTCTCTACGCATCACAATTGAGCATTAGAGGATATGCTTGTCAGTAGAGGATATGCCGTGGATCCTACAAGTTACATCCCTAGAGTTAAACGTTGACCTTACTTTCAAGCCCATAAAACAAAACAAAAAACGTAAGATGGGACTCAAATGAGCTAAAGTAATTAAGGATGAGGCCAATAAACTACTAAAAGTCGGATAGATAAAAGAAGTGAAATACCCATATTAGTTAGCCAATCCAATGTTTATAAAATAATTTAAAAAAGGGAAATTGAGGGTATGCAAGGATTTCACCGACCTGAACAAGGCCTGGTCCAAAGATAGTTTTCCATTACCATATCTTGACCGGTTAGTACACAAGCTGCAATCATTCATTAACGCCTTCTTTGGATACAAGCAAATTCTAATGAATCCATAAGACCAAGTGAAAAAGATCTGCATCACATATTGAAGGACTTTTTCCTACAAAGTAATGCCCTTCGGCCTCAAAAACGCTGGTGGCACCTATCAGCGCCTTGTGAACTGGATGCTCGCCATAACGCTTAGTGCCACGATGGAGGTCTAAATATACAATATGCTCGTTAAATCCTCGAGCGGAGACGGCCACATAGCCCAAATCCATGAGTTATTCGCCATTCGGAGAAAATTCAGAATGAAGTTCAACTCAATCAAGTGCTCTTTCAGAGTTGCTTCTGGCGGGTTCCTCAGATACCTCGTAACCAAAAGAGAATCGAAGATAACCCCTTCTACCAGATGGTAAAAGAGAACAATAAATTCCAATGGAACGGCGAATATGACACCGCTTTGCAGCAAAAAAAAACGTTTTTTAGTGAACCATCAATACTATCTAAACCTATTTAGGGAAAAACGATGTACCTCTACGTCGCAACTTTGGAGGCGCAGTAAGCATAATTCTAGCCTGCGAGGAAAATAACAACCAGTGTACTATGTGAACAAATTGTTGATTGACGCCGAGACACGATATGCCGTCATGGAGAAACTAGCATTCGCCATAGTCATGTCAGTCCAAAAACTCAGACCATATTTTCAATCTCACTTAATCGTAGTCATGATATCTCTACCCCTACAAACATGCTATATCAGTAATTTAGGAGAATCCAATCTTTGGCCCCGTCTTAATCTAGAAAGCGAGATGAAGTCGCATAAAATTATCAAAAATAAACTCGACCTTATAATATGTAAATCCGGAAAATATTTCACCAGCTCTGTCAACATCGATGATCGTTAGCCCAAAAGATGCAATAGTAATTGGGAAGAAATTTCGCTACGTATCAAAATTGAGCATTAGTCTTTCTTAAAAAGAAACCTCAACATGTTCTTTTTTCAATAGAGGATATGCCATGGATCCTCCAAGTTACATCCCTAGAGTTAAATGTTGACCTTACTTTCAAGCCCATGAAACAAAAAAGACGTAAGCTGGGAATCGAATGAGCTAAAGCAGTTAACGATGAGGTCGATAAACTACTGAAAGTCGGATAGATAAAAGAAGTGAAATACCCATATTAATTAGCCAATCCAATGTTTATAAAATAAGAAAAATGGAAAATGGACAGTATGCATCGAGCTCACCGACCTGAACAAGGCATGCCGCAAATATAGTTTTCCATTACCACATCTTGACCGGTTAGTAGAAGCAACAGCCGGTCACGAGCCCTTCAGCCTCAAAAAACGCTGGTGGCACCTATCAGCGCCTTGTGAACTGGATACTCGCCATAACGCTTAATGCCACGATGGAGGTCTATATATACAATATGCTCGTTAAATCCTTGAGCGAAGACGGCCACATAGCCCAACTCTAGGAATATTTCGCCATTCTGAGAAAATTCAGAATGAAGTTCAACCCAACCAAGTTCTCTTTTGGAGTCGCTTATGACGAGTTCCTCAAATACCTTGTAACCAAAAGAGAATTGAAGCTAACCCAAAACAGATCTGGGCCCCCATAGAAATGTCGTCCTAATATCGAGAATCTAAGTTCAAAGATTCACAGGGAAGATCGCAGTGGTAAACCATTTTATTTTACGATCATTTGCTAGATGCCTCCCCGTCTACTAGATGGTAAAAGAGAACAAGATTTTTTAATGGAACGAGGAATATGGCACCGCTTTGCAGAAATAAAAATTTATATGAGTGAGCCACCAATACTATATAAACCCCTTGAGGGCAAAACGATGTACCTCTACGTCGCGACTTTGGAGGCTGTCAGTAAGCATAGTTCTAGTCCTCGAGGAAAATAACAAGCATAAGTCAGTGTACTATGTGAACAAATTGTTGATTGACGCCAAAACATGATATGCCGTCATGGATAAACTAGCATTTGCCATAGTAATGGCAGTCCAAAAACTCAGACCATACTTCCAATCTCACCTAATCTTAGTCATGACATCTCTACCCCTACGAAAATTGTTACATAGCCCCAATCGATCCACAAGAATAGTCAAATGGGAAATCGAACTGAGCGAGTATGACATCAAATTCAAACCTCGAGCGAGCGCCAAAGCACAAGTTTTGTTGGTCAATTTTGTTATAGAATTTTTCCTTACAACCAAAGACCCTGGAAACAAATCAAATAAATGGAAATTTCATGTTGATGGAGCATCCTCAAAGCAATTCTCTGGGATCAGTATTTAGCTAGTTTCCCTGACATAAGACATTGAATGGTAATTTTTTCTGGGCTTCAACACTTCAAACAACAGACCACATTACGAATCTCTTATCCCCGGACTTCATCTCAACCTAAGCATCGGATTTCGTAAGATAAGTGTCTTCAGAAACTCACAACTCATGAAGAGCCCATTTAACGAGGAATATGAGGCCAAACAAGAGTGAATAGAAGCGTATCTCACAATAGTATGAGGAATAACCAAGAAATTTGATGATTATAATTAACTAGAATACTAAAAGGTTAAAACACATCTGCGGACACCCTTTCATCCCTTGCTTTGACCTCGATTCCGAATATATATAAAAAAATTCCCATTAAAAGGATCTAAAAGACAAAGTATTTAACTCCCCACCAAAAAATGAGAATCAGCAAAGCTCCTAACGCACCGGAAAAAAATATCAAGAAACAAACTGATACGATATGAACCATAACCACGCCAAGTGCAGCTCTAATAGGTCGAGGGAGAACCCCCAATATATCAAAGTTGATGAAACATAAATTGTCTCGGTTAAGTCTGTCAAAGATAACCTGAATCACAACGACGCAAACAGTGACCACCTCAGTCTCCAATAGGAATTCAAGAAAATACCAGATTGGGGAATCCCGATCCTCGAATATATCCTTAACGGAATACAACCATCTGATAAGTGGGAATCTTAGAAACATAAAGCTTTGAGCTCGCAATATTTCATAACCAAAGACAAGCTATACAAACGCAATCTCAACAAACTATACCTAATATGCATTTATGGAAAAGATGAGGAATGAGGATCCAATAATATTCCTTCATGTGGCTTTTCTTCTTGCAATATTCACAAATATACACCTTCCGATCAACCTGATTTTAGAACCCCTTTTGGCGACATTAACGTCTACCTTCGAGCCTTGTTGAGCTCTCATTTCCCTTCAAATAGACCAATAAAACTTTGTTTGCTATGTAGTTGAGCACACACCTCATCAAGTGTTGGTAGATTATTAGCTCTGAGTATGTGGTTTGGTCAAATCATTGTAAGAATCTTTCAAGGTCAAGAGCAGCCCAAAGACCTTGTCTTGCTCATCCCTCTCGCTCAAGGTTTCTGGATCAGTTGTGCTATCAAAAACTCTACCCACATAGACCTAAATTTTCCAAAATGTTGGGTAAAGTCCATGTCTTCTTGGCTGAGAGAGATAATTGCCTTCTTCAATTCAACGACTCTGTTCAGGTTAGAGGTGTTGCCATACACATTTTGAAAATTATCCCAGAGATTTTAGAGATTTTACATTAGGAGTAAGCCTCTAGGATGGATGTTTCAAGAGATTTGTGGATGATAAAGGACACCATGATGTCCTTTTGACTCCATTTCCTTCATCAACAGTCACAATCTCTCAACCATCTTCAGCCTGTGTAACATTTTTTGGATCTTTACCATTAGTCACATGGATCCATAAGCCTTGCCCACCAAGTGCAGTCTTCACCATTCTTGACCACAAAAGATAGTTTAAACCCTTTAGGATTACAGGAACCACAACAAACTTTGTTTTCTCCATTTTGGATGTTTTGGACCGCTGGGTAAAGGGTGTTTCAAGAAATTTCAAACAAGAATGAGAAGAAACTGAGAAAAGAGTGAATTGCGGAAGAAATGAAGAGTTTTATGAGATGTTAGGCTCTGATATCTTGCAAGTTTAAGTAGCTAGAAAATGAAGAGTGTGGGTGAAGAACACCAAAAACAAGAGAGAAAAAAGTGTTTAGATGGTTTGTTGAATAAAGAGAGAGGAGAGATTTTTTTTGGTCACGAGAGAGAATAGAGAGAGTGAAGAGGAGTTTCCTTTCTCCTTAATTCATTTCTGGTCCACATACAATATATTTAAAGACAAAGGCCTACAGAAGAAAAAAACCAACTAACTCACTCTTTCTGAGTTTGAAAGGGACATGTCCTAACGCCTGGGAGCCTTAAGAGAAATATGTGATCTTTATAATTTAAAACTCTTTTAACTCTTGCATGTGATTAAACTCAACTCCAACACTCATCTGAGCTTCCTGAGGTTAAGTTAGACGACCTTGCTCATCTGCCTTGCCTTGCACTTCAAGATAGGTCAAATTAGGTCGAGTTGTATGTTTGTGTATGGACACAATTCCAATACTCGCCCAACTTGCCTATTCTTCAACCAGATTGTTCCTTATGCTTCATTCTCTTCTCTTGTTTGGTTCTTCATCTCAAAAGTGTAGGGCCCACACCACCCATGTCTGACGTTCTAAGGGGTATCTTCATCGAGCGAAAGTGAATTCTTGATTTCATAACCAGCCAGGGTCTTTGCTCTTAGTAATGGACGTGATATGAAGACCAAAGATTTTCTTCGTCAAGAAAAATCAAAAGAGCAAATAAGTGATGTTTACAGTAGAGAGAGAGAGAGAGAGAGAGAGAGAGAGAAACCTTGACGGGCTATGGTTTTCATGTTTATCTAACTGTCTGTAGTGTTTCGCTTTGGATTTGTGAATGAGAGACAATAGAGGGAGAAACTTCTGTTTATAGGAAAATGGAAGGTAGTCCTAGGTTTAATTCTAATGGGTTATGTACTTAGTGGACTTTAAAAAAAAGAATTTTAGGTTTAAGGTTTTGGGATGTTACAAAAAAAGTCCACTAATATTTAGGGATTGCTAGAAAATATAAACTAGTATTCTAACTGTATTTTGAACAAATCATTATTCAAAAGACACAAAGATTTTTTGAATTCACGATCATTAACATTACCAACGCCTTGACTGGTAGAGCTGGTGATAAATCAATAGCAGTATGTTATAGAAGCAGTATGAAGCATAAACTACATGCTCTCATTTATGTCTTTAATAATGTGACTGATAGTGATGTGAACCTAGATGTGTTTGAATACTTTGGACAAGCTGGACGAAGTAACACTCACTTAGGTGAGCTTGTTAAGCTGAATCGGATATACACTTACCTAGGCGAGCTGGACGAGCTGAATCAAAGTGACACTTAATTTGCTGAGCGGGAGGATCTGAATACTCAAGTTTGCTGGACTGACACTATCATAGACGAGCTGAGCTGGACTGGCACTCACTTGGTCGAGCTGAGCGATCTGGTTCGATCTTCCAGCTGGTTCAACCATCCGAGAAAATACATCCGGCCAACCTTGTTTGTAATGAGCCAAGCCCATCTCCTATCAATTCTAAAACATGTTCATGGGCCAAACTACTCAAGAAAGCTTTGGGCTTAATGGTTTTTCAAGGTATCCAACATACAATGTTGTTTGGGCCAAATGAAGAAATCAACAAGAAAATGACTAAGCTAAAGAGAGATTTCAACAAAAGAGTAATGTCTTGGCCCATTCCAGAAGCATGTTATTCAATGTACAAAGACGAAGTCGTGGCTAAAGTTAAAAGTTATCAGAAAGCCAAGAGTCATTCAACAACACACTTACTTCTTGTCAAAAAGTCCTAGTCTTCTTTGTTAGTTTCTAAGTCTTCTCATTTTCAGCATTCTTTCTTATTTTCTACAACATCTAAGACTACAAACAAGGGCATAAGAGCCACGAAATAAGCAGACTATTTTAATTAAAAACTTGTTTGTTTAAGAGTGAATCTCTTTGTTTCTTTGGAACTTTCGATTTCTTAGTGTGTCATATCTAAGGAGCAAACCGGTGTATCAAGGGTTATTCCGCAAACTCGTGTATGGCCATTCTATCACCAAATGTTGCTGTTGAGTTTTTAAATAGCTTAGGTGTCGAGTTCTTATACTTCTATTTGGTTCTAAACTAAGCATCATCCTAAGGTTCAACGCCTATCTTCTGAAGGATCGTCATTAACATCAGGCACTAGGTTTAACATACCTCTCGTTGGGTCTACAAGAGTCTAGGGAAGCTTAAGATTATCCCCATGACATCCTCAAGTGCATTCATGGACAGCAACTCGACCAAAGTTGCATCATTTAGAATAATAAATGATTCATATATAAAATTATCATAAAAATTAATATATGGTATGAAATTTATTTATTTTTAAATATTATAGATATATTTGTATTTATAATTATATATATATATATATATATATCTTTGTTTGTTATTAAAATAATGTATCATATTTAATTATATAAATTAAATTATATTTTAAACGTGAAATATTATTCTTTTTTAAAATTTAAAATATTTTAATTTAAAATTTATTTTTTGGATATAAACATAATTTTTGATATTATTAAATAAAGTATATTAATTATATGTAATTATTTTTATTTTTTTTATATATTTTATATGCAAATTTTCTACCAAAAGTTCAATATGAGAATATTGAGAGTATTTAAAAATTATTAGCATTTGCAAATGTTTTTGTAAATTCTTTTTTCTTCTAAAAACTATTGATTAGATAATAGTGAACATGCTTCTGTTAATGTTTTACGGGTGTTTTGCAAAAGTGATTCAAAATTTCAACTCAAATGCAAAACTAACCCACCTTTTTTTGGAACTTTTATTTGCCTTATTCACCCTAAATTTTCGAGTTATTCACAAAAATGTCATTGCTTTTTTTTTTAAATAAGTCTTTTACTCTATCATCCTTATCTTCACCAATATTTACAATATTGTCATTGCCATCAATCTCCCAACTACCATGAACAACCAATTTGAAGGTCTTAATGACAAAAAATGATTTTTTCTCTTACTATCTCATTTGTTGTGCACTCAAACCACATGTCTTTCACTTTCCTTAAAAAATCGTTCAAAAAACCCAAGATTTCTATTCCAAACTTTGTAATGTTCATAGAGTAACGGATTGGTAGCTTGAGTATTGAAGTTCTGTGTGCTTGGAGAAGCCTAAGCAAGTCATCTGACGGTCTAAGGTATGAAATCGATATTGTTTTTTAGCTCTGTTCGCGAAGAAGACTTCTAGAGAAGTCTTATGGTCAATGCATAGGTTAGTTTTGCAATTGACCTTTTGCGTGTTTTGACTAGAATACTTCCCCAGCAGTCTTCTAACTTTCCTTTGATTACAAAAAAAACAAGGAAAACCGAGAAGATTTCTCTACAAGTCTTCTCGGATAAACTGGTTGGTTTTGCAATTGACCGAAATTTTTCAGAAATTTTGACTTTTGTAGAAGACTTCCCTAGAGGTCTTCCGGCGGAAGACTTCTAGGGAAGTCTTCTTTTCTATAACATGAATTTTTCTCAGTGTCGCCAGAAGTCTGCCTGAGTTACTTTTGCAGTTGAGAATTAATAGCAAAACATTAAATATTAAAAAGAAGACTTCTCTAGAAGTCTTCCGCTGGAAGACTTCTCTAAGTCTTTCAAGTTTATTCCGGTTTCTGGTCAAACATTTGGTAACAGGAGAAGACTTCTTAAGAGGTCTACCGCCAGAAGACTTCTAGAGAAGTTTTCTCA